>OU974013.1:10000000-10053153 GCA_918843925.1 Eulithis prunata | reverse complement strand
TATTACTGCTAAAGTGGTCTCAGGCAGAATAACGGTTGCTCCAAATGGCGCGAAGGCCTACGTGGGAATACAAGCAAACCTGCAAAGGAAAAACCTGGCGACACAAGAACTATTGCTAGAAGCCACCAAACAGAAAGCAGCCTTCGCGCTGATTCAAGAGCCATATGTGGGGGCTCTGGGTAGAATGAGAGACTACAACGGGGTGCGTATCTTCCAATGCACAAACCAAGGTGACGGAACCATAAAGGCAGCAATCGCAGTCTTTGATGATGAATTGGACGTCATCCAATGTCCGGACATTACCACGACCAACATCGTAGTGGTAAAAATAAGAACATGTGCATGGGAGATAGTAGTGGTCTCATTCTACCTCGAGCCGGAGCCACAAGAAATAGAGCCATACTTGGAGCAACTGAAGAAGATAGAGCAAACCGCTAAGACATCTAAAATAATAATGGGAGGTGACGCAAACGCAAAGAGCACATGGTGGGGAAGCGAGGTAGTAGACAGAAGGGGTGAAGAAATGGCAGGAGTAATAGGAGAGATGGGCATGCAGGTACTTAATGAAGGGGACACCCCAACATTCGACACAATAAGGGGAAACAAACGACTCACCAGCCATGTCGATATCACGATCTGTAAAACGGAGATCCTAAACCTGGTGGAGGACTGGACGGTAAGCACAGATATGACAAGCTCGGACCACAACGCGATCACATTTAAGCTTAGACTAACAAAAGCAAAAGGGGTAAGCATCAGCAGAACAACCAGAATATACAATAGCAAAAAAGCAGATTGGAACCAGTTTCATGAGAAACTGGCCCAATTGTTAGAAGTGAATGAATTTAATAGCGAAAACATTGAGAATATTAGAAATAAATTAGAATTAGAAAATAAAGTAGAGTCATATATAGATATTATAATACAAGCAAGTAACAAAAGCATTCCAAAAATAAAAAGAAATAGTAAACTTACCCTGCCGTGGTGGTCCGAAGATCTTGAGAAGCTGAAGAAACGAGTCGCCACCATGAAGCGAAGGATCAGGTGGGCAGCGCCGGTCCGTAGAGAGAAGGTCGTCCGAGAGTACCTGCAACAAAAAGAAAATTATGAATACCAAGCTAAATTAGCCCAGACACAAAGTTGGAAAGAGTTCTGTGGGAGACAAGAAAGAGAAGGATTGTGGGAAGGAATTTATAGGGTTATAAGCAGGACAACCAAGAGGCAAGAAGACCTACCCCTGGTAAAGGAAGGAAAAGTGCTGGATCAAAGGGAATCTGCAAACTTACTGGCTGAAACATTTTACCCGGAGGACGGAAAGGAGGATGACAGTGCCGAACATCTAAAAACAAGAATAGAGGCCGATCAAGTAAACGAACAGGAGCATGATGGGAACCATGACCCGCCGTTCACCACTGAAGAGCTCAAACACGCTGTAGGTAGCTTTAATCCTAAGAAAGCCCCGGGCTCGGATGGTCTTACCGCAGACATTTGCAAGCACGCCATAACCCAAGACCCCAAACTATATCTTCTGTTGGCAAATAAATGCCTGGAGTTGAGTCACTTCCCGATCATTTGGAAAATGGCTACGGTCGTAATCTTAAGGAAACCTGGGAAAGTTACGTACACGGACCCAAAGTCATATAGGCCCATAGGTTTACTACCGGTCATGGGGAAAATCCTCGAAAAGATGGTAGTAGCTAGAATCAAATGGCATATTCTTCCAGTGTTGAGCCCCCACCAGTACGGGTTTATGCCCCAAAAGAGCACGGAAGACTCCCTCTATGTCCTAATACACTACATACGCGGAAAGCTGGAACAAAAGAAACTTATAACAATAGTGTCTTTGGACATAGAGGGGGCCTTCGATAGTGCATGGTGGCCGGCAATAAGAGTGAGGCTGGCAGAGGAGAGGTGTCCCATAAATGTAAGGCGAATGATTGATAGCTACCTAGAAAACCGAAAAGTGACAGTGAGGTACGCGGGCGAAGAGGTCACAAGGGCAACTACCAAAGGTTGTGTCCAGGGATCGATCGGGGGGCCGATTCTTTGGAATCTACTCCTCGATCCACTGCTAAAGAGCCTGGAACATCGCGGTGACTATATTCAGGCCTTCGCCGATGACGTCATACTGGTTTTTGATGGGGACACAGCGATGGAGGTCCAACGACGAGCAAATGCCGCCCTCGCACATGTTCAGGAGTGGGGTATCAGAAATAAGTTAAAATTTGCACCGCACAAAACAAACGCCATGGTTATAACCCGAAAAATCAAATACGATACCCCACACCTGAGCATGGGCGGGGTAGACATTGCTATGTCTAAAGAGTTTAAGATCTTGGGGCTCGTGATAGACGACAAACTGACGTTCAACAACCACGTCAGCAGTGCTTGCGTAAAGGCACTGGGCCTTTATAAGCGTCTATCGCGAGCCGCAAGAATCAGCTGGGGCCTCCATCCCGATATTATCCGGACTATTTACACAGCTGTGGTCGAACCGGTCATATTATATGCAGCCAGCGTCTGGGAACCAGCAGCCAACAAATTGTGTGTTCAGAAACAACTGAACGTCGTGCAGAGGGGATTTGCGCAGAAACTGTGTAGAGCGTACCGAACGGTTTCTCTAAACTCTGCTCTGGTCCTGGCTGGGATACTCCCTCTCGACCTTCGAGTACACGAAGCAGCTGCACTGTACAGGGCACGGAGGGGGGTGCCCTCGCCGGAGCAAGGAGACAGAGAAGTTGAGAAAATGACGCCATTCGCCGAAACACCACACCCATCAGAACACATAGACCTGAAATTCACATGCCTGGTAGACCAAGAACAAGTCAACACCCACAGCAATCAAGCTGTGCGGATCTTTACAGACGGTAGTAAAATTGAAGGCAAGGTTGGGGCAGCACTATCCTTATGGAACGGTGAAGCCGAAACCAAGTCCCGAAAATTTAAACTGGCGTCTGACTGCACGGTCTACCAGGCTGAATTGTTGGCCATCTGTGAGGCTACGCACGAGATCCTGAAGAGCTCAGAAATGACGTTTGGCATATACAGTGACTCAAGATCCGCGCTAGAAGCCATAATCAACTGGGGCTCTATCCATCCCTTGACGGTAGAGATTCGTAAAAACCTGAAAGCCAGCAAAGACCAGAACAAGGAAGTTTCCCTGTTCTGGATCAAGGCACACGCAGGCCTTGATGGAAATGAGAGAGCAGACCAGTTGGCGAAAGACGCAGCAATAAAAATAAAAACGAGACCACACTACGAGCGATGCCCGATCTCATTTGTGAAGCGACAAATTCGAACGGAGTCGCTCCAGAAATGGAATCGGAGGTATGTGACAGGTGAAACTGCAGCTGTGACGAAACTTTTCTTCCCTGACGCTATCAAAGCATTCAAGACTGTCAGACAGATAACCCCGACCGGAATACTGACACAGATTATGACAGGGCACGGTGGGTTTTCCGATTATTTGAGTCGATTCAAATTAAAGGAAAGCCCAGCGTGCATCTGTGAGCCTGACCAACGCGAGACCATTGTACACATTCTACTTGAATGCCCTGCTTATAGTAAAGAGAGATACGACCTTGAAAATGAACTAGATATAGAAATAACGGCAGAAAATGTAAATAGTCTTATAGTCAATAAAAGTAGTAGAGATAAGTTCATTTCATATTGTGTAAAAGTAGCAAATAAGGTAATTGTAAGAAATAAAAGCAGTTAGATAAGTCTTGTTGTATATATATATTGATACATATATATAAAACCAGCATAAAAATCTGTAAAGTTAAATGTAAAATGTGAAAATAGAACATGTAAAAGAAAATTAGACATAAAAATTAAAAGCACCTAGAATAAGCACATTGTACTGTAATTGTAATTGTACTGTAAGAGCCAAATTATATGAGATAAAGAAAATTAAAATAAAAGTTAAAAAAAATCCTTGACACATACTTGTTAGGGGAACGAAGAAAAAAAAAAAAAAAAAAAAAAAAAAAAAAAAAAAAAAAACCTAACCTAACCTAACCTAACCTAACCTAACCTAACCTAACCTAACCTAACCTAACCTAACCTAACCTAACCTAACCTAACCTAACCTAACCTAACCTAACCTAACCTAACCTAACCTAACCTAACCTAACCTAACCTAACCTAACCTAACCTAACCTAACCTCAAACGCATCCTTCTTGACGAGTCCCTTGAACACTCAAAACAACTTTTTCTCTCCACCACATACACCAAAAACCTCTTCCCCTCTTTTGAAAACCTCAATAACTATCTCTCCCTAGTCAGACCATTTTTTGCAATCACACAGTCACTTACCAACCACGGATACCATAAAGAATACCTATATAGATTTAAAATCACCCCCGACGACAAATGCCCATGTGACAATACCAGTACCCAATCACTCACTCACCTCATACAACATTGCCCACGATTCGCTTCCACTCGCCACAACCATACCATATGTTCCGCACATCTCACCAACCCATTCGACCTCACAGAAATAGCTGACCACGCAGATACAATCGAATCATACCACTCTCATGTTCATCACATTATCAAAAATCTAAAATCCTTCAACTCCTAAAATCATACATACACACATCATACATACACATACATACACACACACCCTCGCACACCCTCGCATACATACACATGCATTTGTCACCTACCCCCTACCCCCTTGGTTTCACCTTAATTACCCTAGTACTCAATTCAATACAATACGGACGCATTACGTTCATACACTGCTTACTACTCGCTAATAGCGCCTACCTCTCGACTACTTCCCGCCTACTCCACACTTCAACCAGAAGCACAATAACAACAACCACGACGACTACTAACCTATCTTTCGTCGAGTGCACCGACCTACTACCCTACTATTTTATCAGTGTATAGTGCCTCAAGCAGTGGATTGTGGATTTGTGAATTAGCGGATCAGCACCTCTACTAGAGTATCAACTGCTCCTCCTCTCTTTTGTCCATTTTATTCTATTTAATGATTTGCGATAATAACAACAATAATTCTGGCAACCTACTACCACTGCTCGCCTACTACTACTCACCCACCTGCCTACTCGCCTACTTGTCGCCTACTTGTCGCCTACTTGTCGCCTACTTGTCGCCTACTTGTCGCCTACTTGTCGCCTACTTGTTGCCCAACTAGAAGTGACATCTCTATTGCAACCGGACAACCGGCCTACTTCTCTGCTGCCTACCTACATACCTACCGAACTACATACCTACCGAACCAGGACTAGAACCCTTTTAGATTTGACTGACCACAACTTCAATCACAGATTAATTAATTAATTAATTAATTAATAATAATAATAAATAATAATAATAGATAGTCAGCTTACTGGCTACACATCACAAGACATAGCACATAGTACATACTAGTCACTTACTTCACCCCATATCAGAATAATCTCTGCAACCTAATTCCTCATTGACATCATCACCACTCTATCTCTATCTTCATCGCCGTTCTTTTGCTGATGCTACCACTTCTATACACACACACATACTTGTTGAGCACCTGTAATTGTTCTGTAACAATAGCAACATGTCATTGTCCGACTCCACGTACAGCGACGACGAGTTTGAAGAAGTCGCTGTCGAGGAAGCTGACTCACCCCAACTTGATTTCCATCATAGTGCGACGTCGGGAGAAATACCTAGCATACTTAACGGACTTGACGGTCTCGATAATAATAACACTAATACCAATGACAAAGATAATGACTACCACTGGACCGAATCCCCCCACACCGCATCAGCGCCTGCACAAGTAATTGACTGGGACATCATTGCGACCTACTTAATCCCCAAAGGGCGAACTGCAGCTGGTGTGATTGCCAGAGGCCCTCCTCCTCCTCCTCCCCCCTCTTCCCCCCCTCCCCCTCCTCTCTATCCCCCTTCTCCCACTTCTACTGCCTTGGCTGCCCTCGATGCCAAGAGACGTGGACCTGCTGCTGTTTCCGTCGTCGCCGATGACACTATCACGATTGAACCAATCCTTCCCCCGGCCATTGAACACCAATCGCACCGCATTGAGACTCTATCTGACTCTTCCTACAGCGATAATGATGACGAGCTCGAGCACGATATTGCAGATGGCACGGTCTGGCCCCAGTTGGGGGAAAGCTCAAATACTTCCTTCACTCCCATAGACGAGATTTTGGGCGAGGTACAGCAGCAACAGCAACAACAGCGACCACTACCACAACAACAAATACAACAGCAGCAGGTAACCTTGAGGCCTGATGGCTGCGGGTATGCTGGGAATGATTATGATGGCAATGGCAATAATGATGATGATGCTAGAATCCCATCCCCCCCCTATACTGCACCAATCGCCTCCCCAATTACCACGCCTCCCCCCCTTACGCTCCTGCCACCGTCTCTGTCCCCAACCCCAACCCCAACCCCTCCCCCACCCCCTTTCCTGTCTACACCTCCACCCCCACAGAAATGCGCAGACTGCATAAAACACATACACGAAAAGACTAACCTCAACCTGACAGTGAATTTCCTCACCACCGCCAATGCTACCCTGACAAACACCGTCAGGGCGTTATGTGGCATTATTGACCACGCCCGCTTAACAATACCCCAAACACTTACGTCGGACAACGCCTCGACCAACTTATTGCTGGATCTAAACACCCTCGGTACCCTCTCTGGAATTCATCGTCCTACTGGCGGGACTGTTCCCCCGCCTCCTCCGCCGCCACCTCCACCATCATCTACACTGCTGCCATCCCCACTTCCACCGCCACCGCAATCCCCGCAATCCTCGCCATCCCTGCCTCCGCTCCCGACAGCACTCCCACCACCTACCCAGTCAACCTCAACCCCAACGCCCCCCCCCGCGCCCCCGGTCCCCTCTCACTGCTCCCCTCTTCCTCCCTCTCCCCCCTCGCCGAACCCCCTCCCACCATCGGCTCCCGGAAAATTCACCACTACAACGAAGGGACTCAGAATCATAAAGCCAAGAAATCTAGGAGGATTAGGGAGGGGCAAGGGGAAAAGCATGAGTGGATGTCTGGGGCGTGGAGAGGGGAAAAAGATAAACAAGTGTGGAAACCAATGTCTCCTGTGCGGTAACTTCTACTACAGCTGCAGCATCCTCAAACATTTAAAAAGCAAGCACCCAAACTACCAAGGTGGACTTTTCAGGGACCACCCCAGATACCCAAAAATATTTCACTTCAAAACCCCCAACAAACTTAAAAAATGCCCGCCACATCTCAGACTTGACGAGGCTAGTCTGATGGGGGTAGACAACGTTGATTGGGCATTTGTCGGAGGCACCAATGCTTCCGGCACTGACGGATCCAGATCAGGGGGATCCTCCCCCTCCACCTCTTAGCAAACCCACCACCTACTACTCGCCACTCGCTACTAGCGCACACCACCTACTACTCGCCACTCTCCACTAGCGCACACCACCTGACTACTTCTCGCCCACTCCACACTCTAACCTAAATTACAACCACGACTACTACTAACCTATCTCTCGTCAAGTGCTGCGCTCACCGATCTACTACCCTACTACTCTAAAAAGTTAATATTCAGTAAATAGTGCCTCAAATAGTGGATTCCTAGTGGACCGCCTACTCGCCTACCTCTCGCCTAAATGTCGCTACCCACATCTGTCCCTCCACCTTGATATACTAATACGATTCGATTTGAATAATTATGGATATTGTGTGTAACGGTTAATAATGGATGCAATTTATAATGTTTAATGTCATCAAAATATAAATAATAACAATTAATGTGTACTAATGGATAATTTAGTTTTAATGTTTAGAATGATAAATGTGTGTGTAATAGTTATAGTATATAATTTAATGTGATTAATATAAGTTCCAATTAATAGTTATAATGTTTAACTAATCTGATTAATATAAGTCTCAAGTAATAGTTATAATATCTAGCTAATGTGATTAAACATAAGTCTTAAGTAATAATTATAATGTGTCTAAATACAAGTCTCAAGTAATAGTTATAATGTCTTGCTAATGTGATTAAATATAAGTCTCAAGTAATAATTATAATGTGTAACTAATGTGTCTAAATATAAGTCTCAAATAATAGTTATAATGTCTAGCTAATTTGATTAAATATAAGTCTCAAGTAATAATTATAATGTTTAACTAATGTGTCTAAATATAATTCTCAAGTAATAATTATAATGTCAAGCTAATGTGATTAAACATAAAGTCTCAAGTAATAATTATAATGTGCAACTAATGTGTCTAAATATAAGTCTCAAATAATAATTATAATGTTTAACTAATGTGTCTAAATATAAGTCTCAAATAATAGTTACAATGTCTAGCTAATTTGATTAAATATAAGTCTCAAGTAATAATTATAATGTTTAACTAATGTGTCTAAATATAATTCTCAAGTAATAATTATAATGTCAAGCTAATGTGATTAAACATAAAGTCTCAAGTAATAATTATAATGTGCAACTAATGTGTCTAAATATAAGTCTCAAGTAATAATTATAATGTTTAACTAATGTGTCTAAATATAATTCTCAAGTAATAATTATAATGTCTAGCTAATGTGATTAAACATAAGTCTCAAGTAATAATTATAATGTGATTAAATTTAAGTTGTAAATTATAAGTAACAGTTATAATGTAATAGTAATACAAACTTACTTTAGGGGTGAGGGAAGATGTATACCATTAGCGTCGACCTTCGCCCCTAAGGAACCATAACCAAACAAACAAACCAAATAAACCAAACTCAAAAAAAAAAAAAAAAAAAAAAAAAAAAAAAAAAAAAAAAAAAAAAAAAAAAAAAAAAAAAAAAAAACCTAACCTAACCTAACCTAACCTAACCTAACCTAACCTAACCTAACCTAACCTAACCTAACCTAACCTAACCTAACCTAACCTAACCTAACCTAACCTAACCTAACCTAACCTAACCGAGCATGGGCGGGGTCCGCATTGGCTTGTCAAAGCAAATCAAGATCCTGGGGCTCACTATCGATGACAAGCTAACGTTTAATGGTCATACTGTAAATGTTTGCAGGAAGGCTATTAACATATACAAACAGCTGTCGAGAGCCGCCAGGATCAGCTGGGGTCTTCATCCAGAAGTGATCCGTACAATATACGTGACCACTGTGGAGCCGGTCATACTATACGCGGCTAGCGTCTGGGCAACTGCAGCCAAAAAACTGGGAGTACAGAAGCAGCTAAATGTGGTCCAGAGAGGATTCGCCCAAAAGCTCTGCAAAGCCTATCGCACTGTATCCCTGAGCTCGGCGCTGCTGCTGGCTGGGATGCTTCCTCTCGACTTAAGGATCGAGGAGGCAGCAGCCTTATACGAGGCCAGGAAAGCACTATCCCAGCCAGCGATAGGAGACAGGGAGATAGAGAAAATGGTGCCCTTCTCAAAAATCTCTCACCCCGCAAAGCATATGAGCCTGGATTTCATAAGCCTGATAGACCAAGAACAGGTGGAAAACCATAACACACAAAACGTCAGAATCTACACCGATGGCAGCAAACTTGAGGGCAAAGTCGGAGCCGCGCTGTCCTTTTGGGACAGTGAAGCCGAGACAAAAACCCTCAAGTTAAAGCTGGCATCATTCTGCACGGTATATCAGGCTGAAATACTGGCCATATGCAGAGCATCGAGAGAGATTCTACACCGCGAGGAGGAATCATTCGGAATATACAGCGACTCAAGATCCGCACTGGAGACCATCACAAACCTGAGCTCAACTCACCCCCTTGCAGTCGAAACCCGCGAAAACATCAAGGCTATAACACTCCAGAACAAAAAAGTCACATTATTCTGGATTAAGGCCCACGCGGGATTGGACGGAAACGAGCGGGCTGATCAACTGGCCAAAGACGCTGCAACCAAGATTAAGACCAGGCCGGATTACGAAGAATGCCCAACCTCATTCCTCAAGCGCGAGATTCGTGAGAAATCTATTGGGAAATGGAACAGTAGATATCAGGCGGGCGAGACGGCCAAGGTCACAAAAATTTTCTTTCCGGACGTAATCTCAGCGTACAAAACCGTTAAAAAGTTTGAACCGACCGGTGTTAGGACTCAGGTGTTGACGGGCCACGGTGGGTTCTCGGAATACTTGAACCGCTTCAAGTTAAAAGAGGACCCATCGTGTATATGTGAGCCCAATGTTAGCGAAACAGTCGTCCATATCTTAACAGAATGTCCTGTGCATGCCCTTAAAAGATACGAAGCCGAGCAAATACTAGGCCATAAAATCACGGTCAAAAACCTACAACTTCTTGTTAAAGACAATCAGAGTAGGCCATTGTTCATGAAATATTGTGAAGAAATAGCGAGTAAGGTGATAAATAGGAATAAAAATAGATAAATAAGTTATGTTGTATAATATATTGAGTTTATATTAGCATCAGCATAAAATTAGAAATAAGAGTTAGAAAATATATAGCAATAATGTACTAAGATATGTATTAGATTTAAGCAAGTGTAAAAGAAGAAATAGTTAGAATATATAGCATTAATGTACTAAGATTTGTATTAGAAATAAGAAAGTGTAAAAGAAGAAATAGTAAGGAGTTATCCCAAAGGATATTTTGAAAATAAAAATAAAACCCTGTCCTTAATTCCCTAAGCAAAAAAGATCCCTGACCACGTTAGGGGAACGATAGTCGTCGCCTAGTGCCATTTCGAGATGGTGGTACGGGTAGGAAAAAAAAAAAAAAAAAAAAAAAAAAAAAAAAAAAAAACCTAACCTAACCTAACCTAACCTAACCTAACCTAACCTTTTTTTTTTTTTTTTTTGTTGACGGGGGGAATCTGCACACAGACACCAATACCGCATTTCAGGGATGCGGCAAGGTAGTGTGGGGATGGCGAACCGACCCACTAAACCACCCCGGTGGCCGGCCTCTCTGCCTGTCAGGGGGCTCCGGGACCTCTAAAGACCAACGCCGGTGCCCCCCTCGCAGTTTGCCTGAGCACATCCCGGGAATGCCATCCATTGACACCCCCGTGCTCACGGCGACACCTGCCACCAAGTGTCGCCGCCCTCCCGAGATCTGCATACTGACCGACCGGAGCCCGAACTCCGGCCGATCGCAGACCCGAAAAGGCTCCTGTATGGCAGGAGCTACCACTCGCCCCCTCTCGGGGCAGGCAGCGCAGGGCCACTGTAAACAGCAACCCCCCGCCGCCTCCATCCCGGGCGCATCAGTCCCACCGATAGCGCCCTGCGGCCTCTGAAGAGCTGCGGAGGCGGAGGTACATCCCATGCACCAACCACCCCATCGCTCTTCTGTGACACGGGGGCTGCGGAGACGGAGTAATGCATTGAGGGCTACAAAACAACCGTCCCATCGCCCCCGGTGTTCCACCGCGGGTAATTTTTTAGAGAGGTTTTCTTCCTCGCAGCCCGGGCGGCTAAGCCAAGGCCCTCAGTCCCGCATGCCTAAGCACGCGGGTTTCCGAGCTCTGGGCGCTGACAAAGGAGATCTCATCTCCAGTGTCTACTCGGTGGCCGTGTGAGTGCACGCCGAGCACGCCCCACTTCATCCACTGCGCCCTCTGCTCATCAAAGGGACGCGCGGAGAAGCCTCCTCCCTGACAGGCTATTGGTTATCCGAGAGTAATCCACAAATTGACTATCTGGGTTAATAGACAATCTGCGGATTAGTCTCGGACGTAACAGGGTACACCGTCTTGTTGAACTGAAGCTCGCTCGGGATAAGCCACCAAGGTTGCCCCTAAGGCACTAGGACGCCGAAGCGCCCGCCCGAGTATCCCGAGAGATCAACAGTTCAACAAGCACTCGAGAAGGTTGCCTGCCGTCGTACCCCAACCTAACCTAACCTAACCTAACCTAACCATTAGAAGCGGCTCGACGCGCTCTATCCGTAGAGCGAGTGCATTTGGGCACTTGTCTTAGAAAAATATTCGGAAAACTACGATTTTCCGTCAATTTCGGTACATTTTGGGCTTTTTTGAATTTTGTCTCGTCCATCTTGCGTGTTTCTGCACATCCCGTGGCTGGTTCACCTCTGCCCGACGTCTCCGCACGTACCTGCAACAGAAAAAACACGATTATCGACAAAAATCAAGAAAAACGCCCGACCGTCCAAAATCGAGATTGTTCAAAATCCACCTAAGCGAGACGAATTGGCCATACTGCATACAAAAACTGAAAATTTTTTGGTGACCTACTATTGCGTGCGATACATCAAATTAAGCGTCTCGGCACCCATTGTGCGAATAAATTATAATAGGACCCACGTTCTATACAAAAAACGTGAAATTTTGACATTTTTCGCATAATTTTATAGGGACTTAGTACAATTTCAACAAAATTATTTTCAAAATTATTTTTACAAGTGAATAAATTATTTTAGTAGCTTAAAAATCGTAGTTCGACGTACTGGTTGCGCCCCGGTGGCGAAGTTTCGTTTTTGATAGCGAAAAGCTATTTACTTAGCGTTTTTACGCTCAAAAACGCAATTTTGTTTAAGGCGAAAACCGAAAATATTTTTCCTGACTCCAACTTTAAGTGTTCATAGCCGTGCGTTACATCATTAGAAGCGGCTCGACGCGCTCTATCCGTAGAGCGAGTGCATTTGGGCACTTGTCTTAGAAAAATATTCGGAAAACTACGATTTTCCGTCAATTTCGGTACATTTTGGGCTTTTTTGAATTTTGTCTCGTCCATCTTGCGTGTTTCTGCACATCCCGTGGCTGGTTCACCTCTGCCCGACGTCTCCGCACGTACCTGCAACAGAAAAAACACGATTATCGACAAAAATCAAGAAAAAAAATCGAAAGATTGTACCAGTTGGTAAAGGAATCGGAAAGTGGAAAGGAACAAGGAGAGAAGAAAGCGAAAGAACCGGAGAAAGGAAAAGAGCTAGAGAAAGAAGAAAAGCAAGAGAAGGAGGTGAGTAAGGAAGAAAAAGATCTCATTAGAAAACTAGAGGAGCATGCAAGACTCATAAGTGAGAATAGCACTAGGATGGAGAAATTGCAGGAGAAAATGGAACAACAGCAGGAGAAGATGGAAAGGCAGACGTACGCGAGTGTAGCAGCGGCGCACCCTGGGAGGCAGTTCCCTGAGCATGCCGCGCTATACTCAGTGGTCGTTACGTCTAAGGATGATCAGGACACGGGTGACGAAGTTATGAAGAGGATACGAGATACGGTGAAAGCAAAGGAAGGAGGAATAGCCATAGAAAAGATCAGGAAAGCGAAGGACAGGAAAGTGATAGTAGGATGCAAAACAGAGGAGGAAAGACGACAAGTTCAGGAAAGACTTAAGGGAGCGGAAGAATATTTAAATGTGGAAGAGGTGAAAAATAAGAACCCACTGGTGATTCTTAAAAATGTTTTTAACTTTAGCACCGACCAGGATATTTTGGACTGCATCTGGAATCAAAATGAAAAAGTTTTAAAAGAATTAGATAGAGCAACAAATAAAATAGAGATCGTTTATAAGAAAAGGACTAGGAATAATCAGACACAGCACGTGGTCATGAGGGTGTCTCCCGCAGTTTGGCAGCGTCTGGTCCGTGCTGGAACCGTCGTCATAGACCTCCAGCGAGTAAAAGTGGCTGATCAGTCACCACTTGTGCAATGCTCGCTGTGTCTCGGCTACGGCCATGGGCGACGGTTCTGCACGGAGACCACCGTTAAATGCAGCCACTGTGGGGGACCCCACATGAGGACGGAGTGCGCTGATTGGCTCGCCGGTGCGACCCCTTCCTGCTGCAACTGCCTGCACGCAAAGGCTGAAAAGGCAGATCACAGCGCCTTCAGTCCTGAGTGTGCAATCAGGAGGAAGTGGGACGCACTGGCTAGAGCCACTGTAGCTTACCACTGTTAAGGTGGTCCCCACACGAACGCCGACGAGCACAAATGATTAGCTGGCCAAGTAAACGGACCTGGGCCATGTTGACCATGGCCCACCGCTTACCCCTGAGAGGTGAAAAATCGTGCACTCGGTGGGAAAAATTAGGGAAACACTAAAGAGTAGGTAATTTAAATAGTAAAACATTTAAAACATTTGTTACATAAGTCTTGTTGGCAATTATATAATTAATATATAATACAACTAGCATTAATCTCTAAAACGATATATTCAAAAACAGCTACATGTATTCTACGTAAATAAAACCAATAAACAAGTAAAGCTTGAGTAGTTTAAAAAATTTATAGAAATAGTTAGGATTCCAGATGGCAACATAATTATTATTAAACCAGAGTATAAAAACTAAATTGCATGGTAAAATCACAAAGCAGAATTTTGTTATGGTAATATCACACAGTAAAGTACATAGTAAAATCAAAGAGTAACTAAATAAAAATAGAAAAATAGCACAGTAAAATCGACTTCATTATAAAAGTAATTAAAACAACAAACGCTATATTTTCTTTTTTTTTAACAATCAAATGCGATAACAAACTTAAACGTAAAACCAAAGTCTCGGACCACCTTGTCTGAGGGACACTAGAAAAAAAAAAAAAAAAAAAAAAAAAAAAAAAAAAAAAAAAAAAAAAAAAAAAAAACCTAACCTAACCTAACCTAATAGCGCATGGTGGCCAGCCATAAGGGTGAGGTTAGCCGAAGCAGGTTGCCCCGTAAATTTGAGACGTCTGATAGACAGCTACCTTCAGGACCGAAAGGTAAGAGTGCGATACGCAGGGCATGAACATCAGAAGCCTACAAATAAAGGTTGCGTTCAAGGGTCTATTAGTGGACCAATACTATGGAACCTTCTTCTGGACCCTCTTCTGCATGGTTTGGAGCAACGAGGCGATTACCACCAAGCGTTTGCGGATGACGTGGTGCTTGTATTTGATGGCGATACAGCACTGGAGGTGCAAAGACAGGCCAATGCCGCCCTCGCCTATGTCCAGGAGTGGGGTATCGGCAACAAACTAAAGTTTGCTCCGCAAAAAACAAACGCGATGATCATCACCCGAAAACTAAAGCACGATACTCCACACTTGAACATGGGCGGGGTCGACATTGACATGTCACAAGAAATCAAGCTCCTGGGACTCACAATTGACAATAAGCTGACCTTCAACAAACACACAGCAGATGTATGCAGAAAAGCTTCCAACATATACAAGCAGTTGTCGAGAGCAGCCAGGAGCAGTTGGGGTTTGCACCCGGAAGTGATTCGCATCATTTATACGGCTACGGTTGAGCCGACGATAATGTATGCAGCCAGTGTCTGGGCGTCTGCCACCAAAAAGCTTAAGGTACAGAAACAGCTCAACGCAGTACAAAGAGTCTTCGCCCAAAAACTGACAAAAGCCTACCGAACTGTCTCCTTAAACTCAGCCTTAGTATTGGCCGGCATACTCCCACTGGATTTAAGAATCCAGGAGGCGGCAGCCTTGTATGAAGCCAAGCACGGAGTTCCGCAGCCTGGTTTGGGAGACAGAGAGGTAGAGCAAATGGTGGCATATAGCCGATTTCCGCACCCAGCAAAGAATATGAGCCTAGAGTTCGTAAGCCTGATAGACCACCAAGATGTTGAACAACACAACAACCAGGCAGTTCGCATTTTCACCGATGGCAGCAAGATAGAGGGACAGGTTGGCGCAGCGTTATCCTGGTGGAATAATGAAGCGGAAACCAAGAACCTCAAGATCAAGCTGCCATCATACTGCACTGTCTATCAGGCGGAACTCTACGCCATATGCAGAGCCACGCAGGAGATCCAAAAACGCCCCGAATGTAGTTTTGGAATCTACAGTGATTCTCGATCGGCTCTAGAAAGCATTACCAACTGCGCTTCCATTCATCCCCTTGCAATAGAAACTCGAAAAAATATAGAAACTATCGTACTCCAAAACAAAGAAATATCTTTGTTTTGGATAAAACCGCATGCAGGGATGAATGGAAATGAACGAGCCGACGAGTTGGCAAAGGACGCGGCACTAAAGCTTAAGAAAAAGCCCGACTATGACAGGTGCCCGGTCTCATACATCAAGCGACAAATCCGTATGGACTCGCTTGATGTATGGAACCAGAGATACAACACGGAAAACACAGCCGCGGTCACAAAGGTATTTTTCCCAAATGCGATAGGGGCCTATAAAACCGTAAGGAAGCTCGACGTGACGAATGTGCTGACCCAAGTCATGACGGGGCACGGTGGGTTCTCAGAGTATCTAACCCGTTTTAAATGCAAAGAGAACCCGGCGTGCATCTGTGACCCGGAAAAAGCCGAAACGGTCCAGCACATACTTTTTGAGTGCCCCGTATCTGGTCGGGAAAGATATGAAGCCGAACAAAGACTTGATTCTAAAATAAGTGCTGCAAATTCATGCAAACTAATAGAGAGTAAGAAAACCAGATCCGAATACATAAAATACTGTATAAAAATAGCAAACAAGGTAATAAATAGAAATAAGACAGATAGATAAGTTATGATTTATATATATTATAAAATATATATAATATGCATAAAATTTTAAATAGGTAAAATATAAAGATAAGATATGTATACACTAAAGATAAACTAAAGATAAGAAAACAAAGTTAGAAAATAAAAGAAGATGAAATCAGTTAGTAGAAACATTATTATACTATAAGGAAAACAATTTTTTATAGCAGAGAAAAGTAAAACGTAAAAAACAGCTCTAATTAAGTTAGAGGGACGAGAAAAAAAAAAAAAAAAAAAACAAAAAAAAAAAAACCTAACCAAATATACACCGAGGGACGAGGGAAAAAAAAAAAAAAAAAACCTAACCTAACCTAACCTTTGTTTTTTTTTTGTTAACGGGGGGACAGTTGCTCACAGACACCTTCGCCGCATTTGAGGGATGCGATAAAGTAGTGTGGGTATGGTGACACTCACCGACGCTTTAAAAACCACCCAAAAAAAAAAAAAAAAAAAAAACCCTAACCTAATTATACTCTGAGGGACGATGACAAAAAATACCCTAACCAACTACACACACGTAATATACGTATCCGGTACCATTCTGAGGTTAGGTATCTATTCCTACCTATGGTTAGGTATCTACTATATGTAGGTAGGTACGTACTTGTGCAAACGTATATGCACCACACCATTATTATTATTATCCATAACTGTTATAGGTTATAAGGTAGTATTTTGAAATAGAAGTAGGTATAGGTATGCTGAGTTTTGTCGGTATTTCCAATTTTTAAACTTATAGTAAGTATATACTTATTTGTTTTCTAAGGTAGGAAAAAAGTTTGTGTAAAAAAAAAAAAAGAAGCCACGGAAGTTGTTTTGCACCTTGTTGCTTTATAATTTATTTACTAGTTGTTGGACAAAACAGTTGACTTGCCTTGAAACATAAATAGATAACTCCTTAGGTACTACCTATTGAGCTACATAATAACATACGTCGGTAGGTACCTTATTACAAGGGCACATACCCACCTACCAGACCTATACTTAAATAAAAATAAAATAATAACCTATCTAAGTACATTCTAATATTAAATAAGTGATCGAGTAAGCGAATAGTTTAGTGTCAACTATTGGGCGAATTAGCATTGTACTCGTATATATGTTTATATATATACCTACCTTGTAGGTGCCTGTGTATTATAACTCGGTTTCTATTTACTCCTTCGCAATATAATGTGTAATTTTAGCCCCTTGTATAAAACCATATTACGTACTTTATTGAGAACATCGCGAGATCTCAGTTTGGGGCGAACTACTAGGTAGTTATTTTAAATTTAACACTTCTAACACAGTTCCATCAATAGTAACTCTCGCGACAAAGCTCACACACAACACCGGATAGGTAGGGCGGGCGCGGCACAGCACAGCTCGGGGCTGCAGGCGGCGGCGGCGGCGGCGGCGAGCGTCACGTGAACACCAGCACGAGCAGCACCACGAGGAAGCCCGTCGACAGGCAAATGATCAAGCTTAGTTTTTTCTACAAAAAATACAGGAAGCAATAAATAGCTCGCATTTTTGTCTTTCAGATTGAAAGGTATGTAGGTATGAGTACGAGTGTGGTGCAATTCATTATCATCATTATCTACCTCACAGGAAACTGGTGCGCATGACTTACGTGCCTTGGTGCGTATTGTGTACGTACCTTGCGTGCCTTGGTGCGCGTGACGGTGCCGCGCAGTAGCTGATGCTGGCCGCTCTCCACGTGCTCGGTGGCTTGCAGCGCGTAGTACTCCACGCTGTCTACGCGCTCTTGCTGTACGAAAATAAATGTACACGTTAGTAGGTACCTAAGCTCGTTCAGGAAGGTCACTAAGAAACGCATGGCTTTCATGCTATATTCCCAAAAAACAGTCTCTCACATGAGCAAAATCGGGGCATCATCAACTATCTTAGAAACAGTCGCGGAGGTAAATGAGGAATACTTATACATAAATGGGCAGCAGAGTGCGTCTGTTTCACGATCGCGTGTAGCCATAGCAATGGGTAGATGAGATGAGCCAGTCAGTTAGTATAGGGACCTGTGTAGCAACGAGCAGCGCGAGATGCGCGAACAGATCGCGCACGTCGCGCAGCGCGAGCTCGAGCCGCGCCAGCTCCCCGCGCCGCGCCTCCGCCTCGCGCAGCGCCGCGCGCGCCCACGCCGTCTCCGCGCGCACCTGGCAAGTTATTATATTACTTATAATATAATCCATGCGTCCGGAGGCATGCATAGCATATCATCTAGGCACCACTCTCTAAGCACTCACGTTATCCACGAACAACGACATGTTCCTTGAGTCCAGCAGGTTCTCGCATTCCTCCTCCGTTATCTCCAGATTTGCTGAAATAAACATTAACAGGTTTGAGTGGTTGGACTTGAAAACCATTATAATTAGTTAGGCAGGTACAGCTACCCGCTCTAACTGTTCATGTAACTGTCAAATTAAAACTCCACGTGTAAGTAGGTAGGTACCAGTAGGCACATGTGCATCCATACATAGGTACCTACGTACTATAGCTCGACTCTTATGTACATATTCTGTATTCGGTGGGCTCTAGTCTCAAAAATGTCAATAGGTTCTAGCTTGAAGTTTATAAACCAATAGCGGTTTCGGCCCCCGTGGCAGGTCTCACTGAGTTGGATCTGGTCGTGCAGCAGACGGCGACGCTCGTGGCGCAGCGCGTCGAGCGCGGCGTGGTGCAGCGCGAGCGCGTCAGCGTAGCGGCGTCGCGCGCACGCGTACTGCAGCCGCGCTATGCGCGCGCACGCGGCTCCACCTGCCGGGGCTCCACCGGCGGCGGCCACGGGCTCCAAGCGGCGCAAGGCCTCGCCGAGGCGTGCGGCCGCGGCGTGCGTCCGCGCCACGCATGCGTCCAGCTGCTCCTGCAGATCTAGAGGAAGGCGTCGTTACGTGCTGGGCCTGTGCCGCATGGAGGTGTCAGGAGGGTAGGAGAGGGGGAGGTACTGACGTTTGTTTGTGTGGAAGGTGGGGTCGGAGTGCAGGCGCCGGATCAGCTGCGTGTTGCCGCTGATCTCATGAATCCAGTTGTGCATGCACTCCACCTGGAAAATACAATGCACTTGTTATAGTTCCGCAGTCGCATTGACCTTATTTTTCCGTGGATAAAGCGACTGGGCTCAGAGGATGCTGTACGCTGTACTGTACATCCATCATTTAGATTAGATGCAAAGTCCTGTTTATACAGGGTGAGCTAAACCAGTACAAAACAGTGGAGCTAATATTGAAAAATGTTATTAAGAGTCACGAACTCGATTTTGATAAAAATTATAAAACTTAAAAATATTGTAAATGAAATAATAACCTAGCTGAAGGATGGAAAGAAATTAAACCAGTACATTCGAGACAATTTGGCATGCGGTAACTGTAATCGAGTCACACGCATTGTCCGGCTATGCCTAAGGAAAGTGAGCTGCGTACTTACTATCCACCTAGTTAGTGTAGTGGTGCTGTGCTGTGCTGTGCTGTGCTATGATGTAGGAAGGAAGTGCCGACAATTACCCATTACCTACAGTTACAGCGCAATTATCACAATTAGCGCAATGAGTTCATGAATCAAACTGTGTCGCATTTTTTTACACTATGCTAAATGCAAATTAATTGATTCTACCTAAGTATCCAAAGTATTTAGGTAATAGTTATTGTTCCAAAGTCACAGTCACAGCATAAACAACAATAGGTATGTGTGTGTAGGCAAGGCACTACTTTGTACTCTACGTCTCGCTTCATGAGCCCTACTCTTCGGGTGGGACGAACCGGATGTGCAAAATAATTATTATCTTCTCCCACTGAGCATGTTGTCATTTAAGTGCTGACTCTGAGGACGGGTGTAATACATACCTCCTGGAAGATGGCGTCGATCCCAGCGGGCAGCTCGATGCCAGCGGCGTCAGGCTCGGCGGCCACCAGCACGGTGGTGTTGTACACGCCGCCGCCACCGCCGCCAGCACACGCGTCCGCCGCCTGCAACCAACCATGTTCTCATTACAACCTGTATTAAGCTGTGTTGTTAGTAAACATACTCAGACTGCTATTAAAGTAGGTACCTGTCAAGACTTCTTCTTGAAGTATTCACATTGTCAGGTGGTAGGAGACTAGGGAAGGCTACATAGCGATCTAGCGCACTAAAACGTTTATATCTCAGGAACAGGTTTGTCTATAAGTAGGTATTCTGTCAGCAATCTACATAGTTCTCGTAGTACCAGCTTTACTTAGTTTGGGACTATAGAGCGTTGTGTGATAATGTCCAAGAATAAAAATATAACCTAAGGATCTGTAGGTATATAATTATATTATATAATAATATGATATTTGTTATTACAAAACGCATACCAATTTCCAGGTGATTCTGTTAATTACACGAAATCCTAAAAAATATAGCAGTACACTTCTTAGTAAGTTGTAAAGAGTATGTATGTATATACTTACCTACTCATTTTTAAGTTAATCTGTTCACTTGTTCACTGAATAAGAATTTGAAAAAATCTTTTAGGGGCCGTTTTTTATCCCTTTGCATGTCTATTTTAATAATTCTAGAAATCCATCATCGCTTACTTTTAAGAGTCATTTCACCAAGTTTGATGTCAAACAACATTAAATAAAATACAAAGAGTGCGCGCGGACAGAAAGCGCCAGCTCCGTGAAATGTGTCGGATCGGATGTAACGCGATCTGCACACTTGACTAAACATTACCTACCTTACCTAGGTACTACATGGACTTATAATTGCAAAACAATTTCTAATTTCTAGTCCATGCTATTAGTAGGTTAGGTACCTACATAGGTAAACATACCTACATACATACATCAACAAACATGGACTGTAACGTAGGCTTATAGATAAAGCAAATACTTGTACCTACTCGTAGTACTTATATGAGGCGCTCATAAATATATTACTTACGCATATTTCTAAAAGATAAGTTAACTACATAGGGTCTCTACCGTGCCTGCTCTTTTAAAAGGATACTATAAAATATCTGATTAAATAGAAGACAAACAAACTTGTCACAACTCATTCAATCATACAATTTTTGACTTTGACTTCGACTTTGACTTTGACCTTGAGATTATGCTGTGAGCCTGTTCTGTTTCTCTGTGACGGATTCCTTGAGTGATCAGAAGAGATGCGCACGCGCCGACGCCGCCGCGGACACGTCTCGGACGTCGCGTCGCGTCGCGTCGGCGGCGGCGTCGTGCTGAATGTGAGTCAGTGAGTGTGACCCAGATACGCTCCTTTCAACGCAGCGGAAGGATATAAGTACCTATCTAATACAATAACTGACCTTCTTTGTACCCACTTGCAGATCATCTTTAAGTGACATCAAAGCATTCAAGACTTGTTGTATAAAATGCCTAATAGGTAGGTACATTACATTACATACGTCGTAAAACTAGATGTTTAAAATTGATGAACTATTGAGTATAAATATTTATAATAGGTACCTATACGATGTTATTATTGTGCACTCAGTGCTTTTTGATTCAATCTGTTAATGTACCGGATCTAAGGATGACACAAGCACACGGCGCGGGTGATGTCACATAGACCGGCGCACCGGCCAGCACTGGCGGCTGCGGCTAGGTAATGTTATCGCACCCTATTAGCACAATTAGGTTAGCCCTAATAAAGTAAACAAAGATATTTTGACCTCGACAAGCAGTTCTCTCCGCATCATGTAGTAGGTAAGTACCTACCTACTTACCTAACTTGTTAAATGTAAAGTCGCGTCTCACACTCAGAGGTCAGTCAGTAGGTACCGGTACAGGGTAGGTACAGGGTTGTGAAGTTACGTATAATACTAACGCGTTGCAACTCTGCAAGCCGGTCCTTGCTCCTCATCATACAGTCTGCAAATCCTTCACTCACTACTTATTCCCTAAACACGGTCCTGTGATTAGCACTAAGTATTATCTGTGCGGGCAGCCAACAGTCATCGTGCACCTAGCGGTAGTACCCGGCCGCGCTCACTAGCACTGCACTGCAGGGTATAGATAGGTAGGTAGCGGGACGCGCGCTCGCCGCGGTATCTAATCGTGCACTGATAACGTACAGATAGATACCGACGCGGTAAGCTAATGGCCTACACTACACTCTACAGCTAGGTAGGTAACTACTTGCAGAGCATACAGTTATGAGCTCCTTCACCTTTAGTGCGATGACGTGGGTACGCTTGTATTGTATGTCTGACCTTTTTTTGCTACCTCTACCGAAATTACTACCTACTTTTGTTATTTTTCAATAGGTAAAAAATTCTTTGGCGATCTTCTTTTTCTGTGTCGGTTCGGTTCGGTAGGTAGATACCTAACACTAGCTTAGTCCTTCATAAAGTGTGAAAGATGCCTCCTAAAGATCTAGGTACCTACCTAGCTTCTTAGACTACCCAGCTCATGTTCTACGTTCTACAACTCTATTCTACATAGGTAATGCATCTACCATCTACTTATATCACACACCTGCCTACGTGTCGGTCGGTGACGTACGACGCGACGTAGTAGGTACCTACACCTACGTAGGTAGGTACAACTTTTTTATAAATATTAGTAGGTAATGTAAATCCCTCTCTCCCGCAGTGAGATAAACTCGGCGGGACTAAATAACCCAACTCGTTGACTAGAGAAACAAAAAACAGTCTAAACAAAAAACTTCAGTAATTTACCTAGGTAGGTAGGTACCTAGAAAGTATTTTGGCTAAAATAATTACCATATTATGTAAGTATGTAGCGCCCTCTAGCTCGTTACATAAGAACTATACTAGATTGCGGAACAAAGTTATAACGGAGTAATACCAATACCACTGAATACCATCCGTCGCGTCGTCGGTACCTACCTACTCGGAGTCTCCTCAAAAAAGGTAGTTCGGCGGCGGAACATCTTCCCTCTGCGATGGAGAACACTCATCGTACTGTGTTCGTCTCATGTACCTACCTACCTACTTATACATAATAATTAGGTATGTAAAGGTATGTATGTAATGAAAAAGTAATAAAACAACACGTCACGTATTATTGTCGACTCGTTACTATTTAGGCAAACCAGTTGGTGCAATTTACAAATGACCCTGTATTTCAACATCAACACAAATACTTTAGGTTGGTAGATATTATGTAGGTACCTTGTCCTGTCTCATGCATACTTACTCGTAGATAGAGCCAGCCCCCTGCCCAGTGCCCACTCTGCCCACTCTGCCCAGTGCCCACTCTGCCCACTCTGCCCACTCTGCCCAGTGCACAGCTACATACTCGTAGCTAATAGCTATTTTAAATATTTTGTTTCGGCTAATAGGTAGGTGCCTAATTTAATTTTATTTCTGCAGCACTTTACTGTTTTGGTTGACATGTACCTCTACAGGTTGTCTCAGAACTACGCGTTATGATATAGCCTTTTGCCTATACTATAATAGATAGATACAATAGATAGGTATTAGGTAGGCCTACCAATTAATATAATACCTTTATGTCATATCGTTTGGCGCAATTCTAATGTTTTCTTTAGAACCTGTAGATACTTACTAATTCTAGGATACCCTGTGTTGTGTACATCATTGCATCGTACGGTCGCTGAATCGAGCGGTTCCGATTCGGTGGAGTTTGGTTACAGTTGGTTCATTGGCACAGCTCATCATCAACACCGTTGAGCTCAAGAGTGCAGTAATCGGCCCGGGTAGCGGGTCTGCTAAATTTACTTTATTCCTTGTACGTCACTATCTGGAGCACCCTGTATAGTGTGTGTGACGAGTTCGTCGCCGGGAGCAGGGGGTGCGGGGTGGGGGGGTGGGGGGGGGCTGACCTCGCGCGCGTTGAATTAATCGGCGCCCACACTACACTTGCAGCTCATTGTTTCGTTATTAACATAATCAGCAGATACAAATATTTAGCTTGTAGGTGTGTAAATTGTATACCTAAATAGGTATAACACCTTTTGTGTGGTTTTCTAAAGTTAAATGAGCGTATTTTAACCGGGACATTATTTTTGTTGTGTTCCGGTCCGTAAGGTAGGTTCCTATCCCAGACGACGACGACGACCCGTAATCAGGAGATGCCGCGTTAGACTTATCATCAAAGGAAACATTTTGTAAGCAAGCAGGCAATAAATACTGCTTTAGGACGTAGCAGATTCAGATCGGGAGATCGGGACATAGCAGAACCACTGTTGTTATTAGCGCCTTATTTATTGGCGAGGCTCTCTCAGCTGCTTCGTGTACTTATTTAGTGTACCTAGTAGACTAGGTAAGGTACCTACCTACATGTCCTACATTGTCGAGCATTTACTTGTACCTACCAGTTAAACTGTGGTTTTGTGTAAAGTATGCATTTGTTTTGAATTTTGTGAATTTGTATTCGTGATTGTTATTTGAGAAGAGGGGTTTCTTATTAGGGTTCCAATCACGGAGGTAGAGTTTTGGAACCCTTTGGGTGCGATTTTGTCCGTCCGTCCGTCTGTCACAAACCTTATTAGCTCAAAAACTATTATAAATAGCTATTGACTTGAAATTATAGAATAAACTCAATTATTATTATAACACAGTTAGGTATAGATTTTATTTGTCCATCCGCTGTGGGCCTGAGTGCACAGGCACAGAATATAGATACCACTAAACCTAAATACTAGGTAATTATACGCACAGGCAAAATAATGTACTCTTTTGATAACAACTACATCGCGTCGTTATTGCGAGAACTAAATTTAGTAGCATAGCTCTACATGGTTTCGAAGTTAGTTCATAGATGGCGCTGATAATAAATGTTATTTTATAACATCTTTCATGTTTGTGTGCAAGAGCATCCAGTCACGAGGTGGCGCTAGTAGGCACTTTTAAAACAACTTCGATCAAATGCGAATGGACTCGCAGTCCACCAAGGCCCACCAAGGCTTCCGTTACTGGATGCTATATAGTCAGTATGCCTACTTACTTCAGCTAAAAAATGTCCCAGGCACTCAGATCGTCTCGGGGGGGTGTGCGTGTGCCTATCGGGGTCCCAGATAATAAGTGACGCTGCATACCTACCTAGGTAAATCTTGATTAGGTGCACAGGCTTGACTATCATTACTACCTATAGGTTAAGTATCTCCGGGTCAGGGAGGAAATGGTCAAATAAAAGTCATCATGAATAGTCTCTATCATGTTTCATTGTTGACATATCGATAGTTCGTCTACACATCCACCTCACGCACTCGCCGGGCGCGCGATATGAGTCTGTACAAGCGGCCGCGCCCGGCATTCATTAAATAATTTCACGTACTTATTTATAATAATATTGTAACACTATCGCGAACCAACTCGGTGGTCGCTCCTCCTATTTACAAGCTACACGCTAGTCTGTACACTTCGCGGGCGCCTCGCGGACGGGCGCGGCTATTTACAACCGTCGGATATGTAAGGGGACGCACATGGCGGCCGAGCCGGCCAGCGGCGTCAGTCGCGATGCGGCGCGCGCGCCAGCAACGCCAGCGGCTGCATGTGTGGGTGTGCGTGCGCGTGCGCGTGGCTGTGTGCGTGCGCCTGCGCGTGCGCGTGCAGAGCGGCCGCGTGCGCCGGCAGCAGCGCACCCGCGCCCAGCGGACTCATCGAGCTCATGCCGCCGCCCATCGACGACATCTCCCCGCTCGGCGGGTTGATCCGCTTCTCCTGCGAACGAGGAACCAACGTCAGGGGGGCGATCGAGCGACCGGCGCCGGCGGCGTCGGACGGACCGATCGGTCGGCGACGTACCTTCTGTCGTCTGTTGCAGAACCAGACGCGCACCACCTCCTTCTCCATGCAGAGCGCGTCCGCGAGCGCGGCGATCTCCTCGCTGGTCGGCTTGGGGTTGTGCAGGAAGGCCTTCTCGAGCGCCACGCGCACGCCGGACTCGATGGAGGTGCGCTTCTTGCGGCGCCGACCGACTGCCTCGGCCAGGCCTCCCCCCCCCGCCCCGCCTCCCCCCCCCGGCCCGCCGACCCCCCCCGGCCCGCCGCCACCCGCGAGCGACGAGTCCGCGTCCTCGAGCCACTTCTGCAGCAGCGGCTTCAGCTTGCACATGTTCTTGAAGCTGAGGTTGAGCGCCTCGAACCGCGAGATGGTGGTCTGCGAGAAGTCGTTGCCGTAGAGCTTGCCCATCGCCAGACCCACGTCGCCTTGCGTGAAACCTGCAGGGTGAGGAGTAACAAAAATATATTAATCTTGTTTTCGGTCGAGAGTTCGTCGGAAGTGGGGTAGCGAAGGCTAAGGTCGGTTGCCCCTCCGAAACGAGAGGAGGACCGCGCCCCCCTCGCTCGACGAGTTGACTCACCGAGCTTGATGCGTCGCTGCTTGAAGGTCTTCGCGAAGTGCTCGAGCTCCTCCAGGTCAGCCGTGTCGTCAGCGGCGTGATCGAGCGCGCGCGGCTTGTGCGCGTGCGCGTGCAGCGGCGTGTGCGGCGCGTGCGGCGTGTGCGTGTGCGTGTGCGGCGTGTGCGTGTGTGCGTGCGGAGAGCGCGCGCGCCCCGGGCCCGGCGTCTGCGGCGTCAGGAACGCCCCCGCGCCGGGGGGCGTGCGCCGCGCCGCGCCCCCCGCGCCCCCACCGGGGGGAGAGTGCGCCGCGGGAGGCAGGAGGGGAGGGCCGGCTCGCGCCTGCAGCTGCTGCAGCTGCTGCGCCGCCGCCTGCGCCACCGCCTGCTGCACCTGCAATCGTCCGCGGAGCATCGGTCAGACATCCATCGACCATCGAGTGATTCCACTGATTTATTTCATGTAACAGCCGCCAGGTAGCTGAATACCTCCGTCATCGATCTTTGCTAGGTGGCACGAGAGGAGTGAGTGTTCGTAGCTCCCGTGAGCATTTTCTGCTGGATTTAATTTTGGTACTCCTACCAAAACTAAATCCAGCAGAAAATACTAATATGGTAGCAAGTCGGTAGCAGCAACTGACCTGCGTATGCAGCAGCAGCGAGTGCGCGCCGTGCTGCGTGAGCAGCAAGTGCTGCAGCTGCGCCAGCGCGCTGCCGGCGCCCGCTGCACCCTAGAACCGACCGGTACATCGATCAACAAAAGTAACCTCGGATCACAAGTATGTACCTAACGTGCGATGTGCTAAATGGTATTCTCTGGAACTTTCCTTATTCAATTATTACAACATGGATGGATAGAAAACTCATAATATGTATGTGAGCCGTAGTGGTACTCATACTCACGAAGACGGCAGCGCTGGCGGCGGCGGGGAGGTGCGAGGGGAGGGGAGGGGCGGAGGGGGCGCGCGGCGGGGAGGGAGGACGTTCGTCTCCGCTGATGTCGCCCTCACCGCTGGCGGATCCGTCTGGAAACAACAACAAAACAGCACTTATAAAAAACTGTTGGGAGTAAGTATCGCAAAGGATAATAGGCAATGTTCTATGGAGCCTGGACCAAGTCGAAAAAAAAGTGCCCTCAGAGTTGAGACATGGTGCGTCTGAAAGGGCACCTAGCCTCATGTAGCCTTTTGTTTCTAAATGTATGTCTAATAAGTCATCAAGAGGTGTAAAATTGGTATCGTATCAGCACCGTATCTATTCCTGCAGCCAAACAGCACTGTTGTGTTCCGCTTTGAACGGTATGGGTACCTATCGACCGGTGCTATTACACGCACATGACACACTTTGCATCTCAGAGTGATGGACTGGACGCAGTGAATTGCTTCAGAGAGCACGTCCGTAATGGACTTGCTTTATGAGGTAATATAGTGTGATATACCTACTTGAAAATCGTTCGACAGGATTAATTTCACATGCTTGTTGCTAATACATATTTTAATTTTATTTTCATTTATTACAGCATTTACAGCTCATGAAACAATCATCGATATTTTAGAAAAAAGGTTATAATTTTTTTCTTAAATGGGATAAAATATTGCTAGCGAACAATACACGGGATTATACAAAAGGCGGTGTATATGTGTATGTATAGATAGGTAAGTATGTGTGTGTAGTATCGAATGCAATCGAGTCGGCTCGACAGATGCAGCCGCGCGCGACACATAGCGGAGGACGAAGGGGAACAATCACTTTCGCAGGAAGAAGGCCGCGGAAGGGTGAAGTGAAGGTGCCACAGGTAAGCTCGTGCGTGTCACGTGCGTGTGCGGCGCGCGCGCACCAAACATAATCCTTTCGTTTCGTTGGACCGTGCCACCAACAATGGGGTGCTATTGTATCTCCTACATTTAAGACGTAACCTGAAATTAATTGATTACAATAACAAACCCCTTCACCGCACGAGAAAGTGAATGGGCTCATGGCTCGTGGTAGTGTAGTGATCGATCGATGGAGATCGTTCGAGCTTCCCGTACCTATACCTAGTGTGTTGGCTTGGATTATAATTATTATGTAATGGTACGTTTGCTTGGATTCTTGACGCGGAATAATTACTGTTTTTGAATAACTCATACATGACAGTATCAGTAGCTTAAATCAATGCTTAGTAATGTTCGTAATAATTACTAAGAAAATTAATTAAGTTTAGTGATACCATCTGATTAGCATGTAATTATAGTATCCGCTTGTAGGCGCCTGGACGAGGCAGTGTGCGCCGCGCGTCGTGAACCCACACTCAACTACTAGTTACAAACAAACAGGCCTAAAGATAAGATTACGTGTCAATAGTACAGCACTAATAAAGGCAGCCAAAACCAAACCAAAATACAAATACTAAGTAAGACATCAAAACTGTGGAGATCATCTTACAGTGTGTAAGTTAGTTCGTAGTGACTTTGTTCACGATATTGCTTAGAAAGGAACCCAAAAACTTGTGGAACGGCAGAATCAAACAAAGACTAAAGGCTGGATTTAGTTACGAGTCGATGCTGATAATGATAAAACCACCGAAGTATTTCAGAACGATTTCGATACACTTTGTTGTCCGGTTCGTGGTTACCATTCGAGAACCTTTATTAAATGGTTCAGATTGTCAGTTTGGTGAGCTATGTGGCCAGGCCACTGTTACATGATGTTGCTAGTTGTTAGAGCTCTGTCGGAGAACTTGGGGCACCGTGAGCATAGCTATAACTTTTAATTGATCGAGTGAGCGAAGCGAACGAAGATCTTAGTGACAACTTGGACAAAAATGCTTTGTATGTTTGTATGTTTGTTCGACGAGATCTTTTAAATTGCTAATCCGATGTCATAAAATTTGGTAAGTATACGGATAGTACTCTTAAGTTTTACTGATTTGTTAAATGAAGTAAATCGGTCAAGGGGTCGTGAAGTAATAAGGGTCCAAAAAGAAAAAGTCATACAATAATATCAAATGGGGTGTCATATGATAGGGTTTTGTTTAGACATTCCAAAACCGTTTTATTTTGATTCTAAGTCTAATAGTTTTTGAGTTATTGTAAAAATTATAAAATTGGCAAACCCAGTATAACGTGAGCTACCATTTCTTGAAGTTTCAATGATTTTGTAGTTCAAGTAAGACTGGTACATAGCTAGACGGCGATTTCGAAGCGATTTGCAAATTTTATTACAACCATTGGTCAATAAAAATTGTTTGGGTTTTATTATTAACCTCCGACCATCACGAGATCTCAGTTCGGGGCGAACTACTAGTTATTAATGTTTTTACCTATCACCTGTATTGTAGTTGTATGTATATATGTATGTATGTATGTTGGGTAGTAAGGTAGGTACGAGTACTCACCATGGCTGGGCGGTGGCGAAGGCGACTTGATCAGTTCGCCGGACTCTTCTGAAATTAAACAAACAAATGACAGTCAACACTCAACACAACACACACACACACACACCCTCACACACACATATAAACATTAAGATCAAGATAACGTAACCCGCTATGCAGTATAAGTTTGCATAGTTATTATTATAACTGTGGTACAAGAGATAATAAACATTTTTATCACAATTCATTCATTTATTATTAAAAAATATAATAGTTATGCTTTTTGTTTATGATTAGATTCCAAGTCCACTATTTTTCCCATCGAGATGGGAAAAATAAAATCCCATCGAGCCCACCCTCCAGCCCACTCGTGGGCTCGTGGGAATAAGCCAACCAGAAACATATTATAAAAAGAGGTTTATGACTAAATAATATACTGTTTATTTATATACATTATGTTTTACGTTTATATAGGACTATAAGTACCTACTTGTATGTGACTTTATCTTCGTGGATTAACTATTGAGATTTGCTAGCATTCTCTCCCCCAGTCCTTTTTTACTTACTCTATAATGTTGACAAAATGTTTGATTGTTAGTTGAAAAATTAAAGATTAATCCACCATCTTAAATTATAAATCGCATGCGGAATGGTAAAGCTCTAGAAAACGATGTGCAAATAAAACTACACATAATATTTTGGTCAGAAAACTTATTTAAATCAAAATGGTACTTTTACTGAACTTTTGCATTGTTATTCTCATGCATTCCTGTAATATTATGCATCCGAGTACTTTATGTTGCACTGCACGACTGTGGTGTGGTGTGGTGTGGTGTGGTGTGGTGTGGTGTGGTGTGGTGTGGTGTGGTGTGGTGTGGTGTGGTGTGCCTGCATTCATTAAATAACCACATCTTAATTGTGATTTTTTTAATTGAAAAATAGTGAACTTGACTCAGATTGTATGCGAGTGTTTAAAACGCAAATAAAATAGAATGAGTTATATATCGAGGTACATTTACGTTTAGTTTATTGGTGATGGCGTAGAGTAGACTAATTGAATTAATTAGAATTAGTGAAGGTGTTGTGTGGCGCGGTTTGTACCGGTAACGGGATTATGCGATCAGAAGCCTGATTAATTGGATCTGCAAGCGAAGCCAACTGCAAGCAAATTAATATTCTATTCTCTAAAGTAAAATGTAAAGTTTGGTTAAAATATGCTCAGTCGTAGACCCTCTACGAGCGTGCTACGAGAGCGCTACGCGCTAATAGTTCAGACGAGAGTGTAGCGTTGATATTGTTCAAAAACAAATCTAATTGTAATTAACATTACAAAGTTGAATAGACTCAATCATTTGGAATAACTTAAGTAGTCGTGGGAAGTGTCGTTGGGCGAGGCGCGGGCGCGGGCGCGGGCTACCTGCGAGCGAGCCTTGCACAATCTCCTTGTTGCAGATAAAAAGGATTTGTTGGTATCCCGCGCACAATCCGCGCAGCGCAAATACAACCTTATTCAAATATCCGCTTGGAACGATGCATTAATACAAAAACCCGATGATTTGGGTAAAAAACTAAAACGCATTGTGCCACTTTTTATTGGTTTTTAGCAGAGTTTATTGAAATGTCACACCGGCGAATATTTTTTGTGGGTGATGTCTAAAAGGGTACATTTAATTTCATAGAAATAGATGTGGAGGTGTATCGAAATGTTTTAATCTAAAAAACGGCAGTTGGTGAGTTTTTACGAATGAGGATTATCGAATAGTTTTTTCTAGGGTTTCGGATGGAACCGTCTAGCGTTACCGAAACTGAACCCTGCACCGCACCGCACCGCACCGCCGCCGCCGCCAGCGCTCGGCAGGTACGCGAATTAAAACATTTTTTAAATAATTTATAAGTTTATAAACTCGAAAAACCAACTTCAATGTAAGTACGTTCTGGCGTCATCATCAGGTGATGATGGTACTTCACTGGAACTATTCTATTGATCGTAAACAACACTGAACAATCTCAAGAAAGCAAAATGTCGTGTGCATGTTATTTTAAAGCCAAACTGCTGAAACGATTATAATATGGTAAAAAAATGGGACCTAAATATAGTAAAATAAAAGTTTGTTTCCTTTTTAAACGAACTAAAATGCAGTTGTAATTAGTGACGATTGCTGACAGCTAATGCTGTCACCGGACTGTTGAGACAAATAGTTGAGTGTGAGTGATACGAGTATCATATAATTGTGATGCTTGGAATACCATATTTTATAATAATAAAATAAAGTATCAGTAAAATGATTCTTTTAATCCGTTCAGTAGTTCCAAAGATGGTAACTTAACAAACGAAAACCAACATTTTTAAAATACTAGTGAGTTAGTTGTAGCTGTAGCTCAAATTACATGGTTCTTCTTAATTTTATTAATACAAAACTTAAATAAAAACAGATAGTGTAGGTAGGTAGATACTTAATCACATTTTAGTAAGGTAGAGTTCTAGTTGACTTGCTTCTAAGTAATATTACTTTATGAATTACAATTGAAGCTTTCATTCGGTTAACTTATCATCAGTGGCCGATTGCCATCGTCATCGGCAACTGATGTAACTACGATTACCAGTTATATTTAATTTTATTAAATAGACGTAAGCTCGTACGAGTTAGTCGCCTTGTTCCATGAAAGCAGTTTGAAGGAGAGTTTACCACATTTTTCCTCTTGTTTTGTTTTGTTATAGATATTCATATTATTAATGCCAAATTATTATTTATACACTGCCTGCAGTAAATGCAGTTCGTAAAACACTAAAATTATACCTATACCAATACTAAACTCTCATTTATATGATTTGGTAATTATTTACTGATAATAATAAAGTTTCTTTAAGCCTATAAGTTAATGGCCAACTCTAGTGACGGAGTTTTCAGGCAACTGTTAGAGCCGGGACGACGCGACCTGCCGAATATAATACCACTAGCGGTCACCCATAGTGACACGCAGAACGTTGCTTAACTTAGACAATCGGTGAAGATTGACTAAACGCCACGAGCGCTCCAGTTGTATTCATACAAATGTTATTATGATCAATTAATAAATTTATTTGCCCAGCAGGTGGGACCAACAGGGCTTAACAAAAAAAGATTAACCATGAATATATTTCTGCGACCTTTGTAAATATAATATGAAGTAACTAATGAGTATTCAAATAACCCTATTAGGCAGTGGAATATGATGTCATTGAAGTTGCAAATATACTCACGGTAGGAGGTGCAATAGGCGCGAGTAGCGGCGCGTACGCATGCGGAGAGCACCATCGCAGGGCGCGCTCAGCAAGTCGTGGCACGTCGCGAGTTCAGGCGGCAATGTATGCAAGCGCGGGCTAGCGAGCGAGCGAGCGTGTGGACGCGCGGTCGGCACGGCTCCGACTGAGCTGAGCGAGCGAGTGGTGGCACCCCGAGCGAGCCCCTCTCCGCCGCCCGCAACCCTCAACCGTCGAATTAAAAATTTTACAAACTTTTTTGTTCGAATCCGTTTCTTTTCCGCCCTTAGTGAATTTTTTTCGCGATCCGTTCTATTACCTGGCGATGATTTTTTTGCGCTTTCGCCGAATGGATCGAGTTTAAAAGCTGTTTATTTTTTTATAGAAAAGGAAAGGGGAGCGAAGGGACGGGTTCGGCGCGACCGATGCGCGAATTACGATATCGGGTTTGATTAGAAAAAAAGTGCAGAGTACGAGCGTGCCCGAATGTCGTTAGTACATTAATACAACCGACATTATTGAATACAATAACAATAATAATAGCATTAACAAGACAAGCTCTTGTTGGGCAACAACCTCCAGTTCAACAGTGAGGACTCACTCGACTCCTACCAAAAACGAATACTTAATAGCGCAATACAATCGTTTGACTTTACTTCTTGTAACTAGTCTTGTAACCACCAGCAAGTACAAACAACGTGCAGAAATATATTTGTCCCGTCTCGCCGCTTAAACCAGAAGGGCAACAATCGTATTCCAAACTCCTTGTTCAAATACATTCCGACTATTTGGAACGTCTCAATGAAATGAAAACTCCTTTAAATGGAAAGTGCTTTCAACAAGAAAGGCTCCGCTTACTCCTTTGAAGTGTAGCGGAGGGATAACGACATGCAGGTCGCGGGTTCGCATCGTATTACAATAGTAAACAGTGGTTAAGTGCGGGTGAGTGGAGACAGACCTACACCTGCCTAAGCCGGTTTGCACTCATATTCAAATTATGTAAACACAAAATAATAATTATCAACTGTGATAACTGTAATGAATACCTCTACTTAATACAGTTCGTTGCTCTACTAAAGCAATCTGGTGCTTCACTGGATTGCGAGGAGGATGTTGCTTTGGTTTGCAAAGCAAGCGTTCAGAGTAATAGTGAGCGGAGGCGGAGTGCACTCGTGCCTCTGAGAGGCACTCGTTGGCTTTGTGATGGTAATGCGATGGTAATGGTGGCGCGTGCAAACAGTACCGCTGACCACCAGGCCGGCCCCTCACCATTACGCGGTGTTGGTTTAGGCGCCACATATTGCTACTTTCTATAAAAAATGCGCACTCCTTGTGAACTCCTCCAGTCTGAATCCCATGTTTACGTAACCGGGCCCGCTCTCGCCAAACAATGAATATTTTAATGTTCAATTTAAAGTGAAATCTATTCAATGAACAATATTACGGCATTTCAATTTCAAACAACGTCTTTATTACAAATTGTAAAGACGTGTGCGTGTGGTGTGGACGTGTGCGTGTGGTGTGGACGTGTCTACGGTCGCGAGCCATTATTTGAGGTACCTAAGTATATTTTAAGAAGCAGAAAAACGCAATGCATAATGACGTTCGTAGCAGTGCTACGCGGCGTAGCACGGCGCGGTCAGCCCGCAGCCCGTAGCGCGTCGTAGCAGTTCGTAGCTCGTGGGAACACCGCGTTCTTCCTTCTTATGGGGTTTTTATGAACACTGATTTTGTGCATTTGCGAAAAATGTCGCGCGCGTCCGAGCCCCTTTGAGATATTTAATTAAAGATTTGTCGAAGGGTTGACCCGCGCGCCCTCTGACGTTCTGTTTACGGACCGTTTATTGAATGCGACAATCTTATTGGGCCGCAATTTATTTCGAGTGATAAATTGATTTATTGCGAAGTGCTCTTTAGTTTGCAAGCAGCACTCGAGAGTCCTTTCTTAGTTTCAAGTACTTGGACGAGTTTATACTGGACACCTTTATAACGCTCATATTGTGTGTTACATCAGTAAATAGTGCAGATTACTATTGCGTTGGCAAACACAGTGAGGGTAATGGGACAGTTATCACGTCGGCCGCGCTCTCTCGGGACTCGTGTTATATCTCACTGCACTACTACACCAGCTCTATACATTACATATTAACCCGTCACTCACACTCTCTTATGGACTTGCAAATTATACTTCGTACTAGCCGTCGCCCGCGGCGTTGCTCGCGTTCTAGACCCTTTAGGGTGCGACTTTTCAAAATTAATTTTTAGTGCGCCTCTACACTATATAAGGATACTACCTTCCAAATGTCATACCTCTAGGATTGTTGTGCAGGGCAGCAGGGCTGGCTGTACTTATAAACAAAAATAGTTTTGAAAAGTTCCAAACGTTGATAATGCATATAATTGCGCGAGTGTTTATCAAATCAATATAAGATTGGCTGTACCAATGAGGAGGGCCGAGCATGAGCACGAGCACCGCCATTTTGAATGAGCACATGTTTGCATTTTCAATTGCTGCACTACGTACGTACGTACGTACGACTAACTGGGGCTCATTTTGATAAAACCTTGTTCTGGACTAGAATATGCCCGTGGGTTTACTCGCGTGCTGTTTTTAAGGCGCAATTGGCTACTTTTTACACGTATTGTGAATTCACAAATTGGTAATACTAATAAATATTACACAAATAAGAACTGCTAAATAACTAATAAATTGTTATTTAAAATTATTCATCATCATCATAATCTACCTATATCAGTCCACTGCTGGACGTAGGTAAAATTATTATTTTTAGGTAGTAATATAAGAATAAATTATTCTTTTTTTATCAGCATACGGACGGGTGTTAGTCTCGGAATGTTTGATTTACAGAACTGTAAGTAAAGGTTATTTATACCATTTGAAAAGTAATAACAAGTAAACTGGTTCGTTTGTTTTACTTAGTAGCAATACTAATGGTAGCGAGCTATTCCAATGTCGCGCTACAACGAAACGACGCGACGCGACGCGACGCGACGGCGGCGGGAGCGGCGGCGGCTAATTCTCGATAAGATGCGATCACGAGGGCGCCATGTTGGATTAGCGTACTATTTGCATTCTGAATGAGTTCATTTTCACGGCGCGTTTGCCAGAGAAGGGTTGCGACCCCTGCGCCCCTTGCGCCCCCTCTGTCCCACTAACTGGTACCTACATAGCATAGCTGAGCAATCAGAGGGGTCACTACAATAGCAAAGTTTAAACTCATTTACATATTTACCAACTTAACGGGCTCAAAGGATCAGGAATGAAATGCACGAAATAAAGTTGAAATACTTATCAAAATGATGATTTATTAACAAAGTTCTCTTTGTTTTTATAAGTAGAGAGATCTGCATAGTATCGAGTCGGGGAGTCGCTGGTGACGCGACAGTTTGCACAGGACATGGCATCTCGCATCCTTGCTATTCAATCTGTTAGTGGTGTGCCGTGTCTGTGACTCGGGACGGGACGGCAGCGGTGCGGTGCGGTGCGGTGCGGTGCGGTGCGGCGCCTAATAAAACGTTACAAAATGTGCTCATAATCTTACCAGTAACCTATGGTAGCACTATCATCTATCGACCTATCAAATTGTATGTAGATCAAAATAACCGGCTCAAAAATTATGCTTCAACATACAACGTTGATTCCAAGTTGACACGACCTTCGCTCAATTATTTGTTAGTACTATAAGAGGACATAATATGACCTAGCAAACATAGATTTATCAAATTTAAATTCAGTCACATCATCTCACAAGTAAGACCAATAGTCAGGAATGCATGTGTGTGTGTGTGTGTGTGTGTGTGTGTGCACTGCACATGGATGTAGTTTGTTTCTCAATTTTATTTTAATTGAACTTTATTTCTGACAAACTCACTATTTATATAAAAAAGGCCCAACAAATACTTACCTTACAGACTAACATACATTATAAATAATAACAGCAGGACACAAAAGTTAGGGCACTATCTTCAGTAGCGGTAGTAAGTACAAGTAGTTAGTATTTATAGCACTATGTCGTAGTATGTATGTATGTATGTATGTTGTGGTGCGCGGGTGCCGTTGATTGCGCTAATCAATAGCCGCTGCAGCTGCACCCCCCCACCCCTCCCTCCCACCCTCCTCCGCGCACCTCCCGTCTCACCCCTCACATCGCCTTCGCGTCCTCTCTTAGTAAGAAGGCAAGCAATAGGTACCCAAAAACACCAATTCGTAGGACTCATCATCAGGTATAAAAAATATTATACGTTTCACCAAACTAGTTTTTGAAAAAGTCAGCTCTACGAACATCAAAAATAGTTATTTTGAGCTGCAAAATAGGGATAAGTACCTTTTATAAGCAATCGTAAAGATAAGATATATGTAGAGACTCCCAGACGCTACCCTCAAATAAGTCCATATTTACTTATTATTTTGTGGTTCAAAGGATTAGGCAGAGTTATGTACCTATGCCTATACGTAGGCTTATACACTAAGTACATGAGGTAACGATAACGGTAGGTAGATACTGCGCTGCTGATAGGTAGGTATGTAGTACGAGACGTATTGACAGTGTCGTGAGGGAGGGAGGGCCGGCTAGGAGGGTGATAGGAGGAGGCTGAGGGGGAGGACGAAGACAGACAATGCACAGGGGTCATACACATTTTAACTCGATTAGCTGATTTTTGCAAATAACTAAATAACTATTACGAGTATTTATTTTGCATAGCTTTTAGAAGGTCAATATTTTGTAATAAATATAATATATAATCAGGAAAAAAGTGTCGAATCCCCCTGCACATTGAAGTGCAGTGCAGCTCTGAATCACATATTCATGCGTGAAGCGAAACTTACTTCGAGTTGAGCTACTTTTGGACGGAACCATTTTGTTATTCATTCATGCTATGAGCAAATTGAAAAAACAGTTGGAAACTTCTTAATAACGGTGGCTGGGGAACCTTTTACTACAATAATACAACGAGATCAAACGACAGTGTCACTACCAACAAACAACAACTTACGTGCATCCTTCCACATGCGTTCCTAACTAATGCTCTTGCTTGTGAGATGAGATGATGTAGCAGTATGTGACGAACTACTTGAATCCTGCGCGTACCTACACCACAATTACCACCTGCCCACTCAATTGGGCAAGTAGTTAAAGGCTAAGTACTGCATTCTTATTCAAATAAAGTCATTGAATCGATACTAAATAATCTAGCTCGAGGACATGCATATTGATGTGCGCTCGGTGCTCGCTCACTGCTCCGTCGACACGACACCCAACATTATGCACCGATGCATCGCTTGGCAACAATGCGCTCCCCTCGCTGCTCTCCACACTTGACCCGCGATAGATCAAGGACATTTCACGAATAACACTTAATCAGACTAAGAGCATTTTTTTCTAGCTAAATCAATAAGTTCAAATACGTTTTCAAACTTTTTGATTTAACTTAGAGTATTTTAACTTCCACCTGTCATAAGTTTTATGAACTTGTGTGTCTGTCTGTTTGTCTATGGCCTGGTAGGTTCAGAGATTGGCTACAGATATAGGTACAAGTATGACGATAAGTGAACAGATCAAATACACCTTTGTTAGTTGTGTTATGTTATTAAAGTCAGCGCTAATATTTTATTTTAGAATGTACTAACAAACACATTAGGTACTTAGTTTTAATTTAATGTGGTTTGTTGAACTTGCTCCAACTCTAAATACATTACATTACATTATTAGCCGATCTTCCTACGGGATGAGTTCTCTCAAAATGTAAACGGCTACAATAGTTATCAAATTTTATTAGGATTATGACAGGTATGAGTCACGGGCTCGATTTTGATTAAAATAAGAACTGCATTTAAAAATATCATTAATATTTCCAGAAAATTGTCTTTTTCTGGAAATTTTCTTTTTTGCATTTTTCGTTTCTGCATCCTCTTCGATAAAAAAATTCTCAAAAACATTTTTGTGATATTTTTAAATGAAGCAATTGTTTTTTCATCCCACCATCTCGGAAAGAGTATTTTTAATCTTCAGTATCTGAGTGGAAAAGCCGTTTTTATTCTCTAGAGGATAAAGTAAATTGAATTTAGAACATCGTGTGCACTAAGTTTGTGAATTAAAAAAAAACATTAAACCTATTTACTGCTACCTCTATGGTGCCGAATATATCATACAACTTTTTTTTAATTTGTTAAAAACTCAGACTCGGAACCTTCTTGGTGTTCTTTTTTCAATTTGCTTTTTTTGCATTTAGTCATTTCCTCGCTGAGGTGGAATGAAAAGTTACGTGTTGCACTCGAGTGCAGAGATTTTTCACCTCGTGCTCTTTTGATTCCCTCGCTAACGCTCAGGATTCTAATTTTGAATCACTCGCTGCGCTCGTCATTCAATTTTAGAATCCTTCGATTGCTCGGTCATCAAAATTGAACACGCGGTTAAAAAGCAACTTTGCACTCTTGTATAACAAATAACTATTAAATCGTTTCCGTGACTGCTTACAACATGTTTCCCCTCAAAGGGTGGGCGAGAGAACTCACTCCGTGTCAACCAACAACAACGTGTCAACAAGATCCTAGTCAACCGTGGCTTATGTAAATCCTAGACGTCATGTTACAATATGCAACAATCACGGCGAAAGGTACAGGTATAGTAAAGTAACCCTTTGAGCGTTCTGAACCGGCATTGGCCCGCTCGTATGTAAATGACATGTAGATGGCATGTAAAGCGCCGCCCTTCGCGCCAGCGCCACGCCGATACGTAAAAAACTAAGTCGCGGCCGCCGGGGTGAGGGGGGAAGGAGGGGGGGGGGGGGGGGGGTAAAGGGTTGTCGCACATGCTCACTGATTTATGAAAGCTGAGAGTGCGTTTGTAAATGATTGCGTCGCGGGACAACACGGTGACGCTTTTAATTTAAAACGGTATGATGAATGATGCCGAGATTACTCCTCGCGCCGCAGCGAGGGGAGGCCCGCATTCACAATAAATAATGCACAAAATGTCACATAAAATGACCATTAATATTTGAATCGGATCATAAATAAATTTTCCATTTGAAATGGAAGCTAGGTCAGGTCACGATTTTAATCAATAATTTATAATGTTACTGTTGATTGTTCGATAAGATGCAGCTAATCACTCCTCTCTGCAGTCACTCAAAAATGAACATGAAAATATTAACAGCAGGTAACGAAAACTTTATCGACGCCGTGATTTTACTCGAATGTTTGACTAACCCCTTTGGCAATAACAATATTTCGAATACAATGTTATGAATTTCCTGGTATTGAAGGTATGTAAACAGTGGAACATATCGATATGAGCAGCGCTGGACAAACAGCGGGCCGCAGTCCGTGCGGGCCCGGGGCGCGCGCAGCCCGGCCTTTCTGTTTGCGCGGGACAAGCACTCCACTAATATTGATATGAGCGCAGCGTCCCGCGAGACGAGCCGATGAATGTCCAATATATTATTTCAAATCAACTTTACACTCTTCGGGGAGTCGCGACCGATATGAAAACAAATTAAAATGTAATGTGTTGCCGTTGGACCGAAGTGCTTACTGAACAAATAATTATAATATAACCTTTTCATTACGTAACAAGCATTGTACTGTGTACGTACATGGCTGTATCAACCCAGAATGTATGTATATAGAATATGTGACCGAAATGTGTTCAAATTGATTGAAAGGAAAGTGTTTGCTCCCGACGATATTATAAATAGGTTGTAAGCGGTGGTGTGGTGGCGCTGGCGACCCACACCATTAGCATCGATCGCATCAGCTAACATAAAGAGGGGTATACATTATTCTGCAATTGGAAACGTCATGTGCAACAAATCGGCTTTATATTCCGTTTGGCAGATAACGAGATAGTGAAATCGAACTCGGAACCGCACACAAAGTGTTGAATGGCGCAGGCTGACGACTGCGCGTGCGCATGCGCAGGCTGCGCAGCTGTCCCCGGGTGCGGTGCGGGGGTGCAGGGGTGCAGGGGTGACAATCCGCGGCACGCGTGCAACCCTTTCCCTGCATTTAACTCCATTTAATTGTACAAAGTCCGCGGCACGCGTCTCATATCTGTGAATAGGTCCGTGCAGGCTGCAGGCTGCAGACTCGCCCGCTGCACTCCCGCGCGCAGTTCGTTACGGCCTACATTTATATATTGAACGAATAAACATTATAAATTGCTTTAATCGCATTTGATGTTTCCGATGGCGATATTTCAGACGCTAACTAACTACCAGCGATTATAAACGCGTGTCAATTACTCCCACTGCGGGTCGCATCTAACGGCTTCAACTTAAATGCTATTGATGTTACATCATGTCCATTGGTTCGTGTTTGTTAGGCTCTGAGGAGTTTTCTACGGTGCCGGTAAACAAAAAAGATAAAAAGATACAGATTGCGTCAGAGGTATTGGAAAGATGTATTAATCAACCCAATAATATGAAATAATACATCAAATAATTATTTGTAGGTATTAATGTAGGACTTTGAGCGAGCACAAAAGGCAGAGTGAGATTTTATTCGGTTGATAACCACAATAATACACGATACCTCGTACCTATATAAAAACATTATAGTTTGTACAATGGAAAGTAATCAAGCAATGTTTACTGGATTTGGTCCTCGAAAGTGAAATTAAAAGAGTTTGTAGATGTAGGGAATAGAGTGGAGTGGGGTAGATCAATCTGCCTGTCGATGGCAGGTCGAGGGTCGCCTCACATCAAACGGCATTCAAATGTACCATCTCCTCTCCCCCCTCCACCCCCGCAACACCCCCTTGCCCGAGGCCGCACTAGTGGCACGCGCGGCTGCACTCGCAGAGCCAAATCCAATCGAGAAGCCTACTCCCCTGCTCACTCGCCTGTGAGAATTTCCTCCTCGAAACAGGAGAGCTTTGATCTGAGGAACGCCGAACACAAACAAAACGCATTCCTTTGTTTAAACACAGACTGACGGACGAGGAATGGGTCTTTATGTATGGTTCATTTTGTAAGAGGAAGTGAGTGGAATATTAATACAAACTTGGCGAAAAGCAATAAGTACACAGTAGGTAAGGTGAGATGCACACACACACACACACAACCTCACAACTATAGGCCTACTCTACGTACTTATACAACTAAAACTCACGGTTTCGATCCCGTAAGATTTTTGTTAGCTATTTCGTGTACTTCATGTACTTTGTTGAGCCATTGTATGGTGGTAATCGTTATTAGTTAAAACAGCTGTTACAGAATACATAATATGAACTCTGTGTTTATTATATAATTTGCTTATACGAGCAGTGTACGTACAGTATTATAATAAAGAGCTTCTACTATCTGTGGTTTTGTGTAAGTTTGCATTTGTTTCTTTTTTGCAGACGATTGTATTCGTGATTGTTATTTGAAAACTAAAGTTTCTTATTTGTTTTGTAAACTCGGTTTTTGTCATCCTTATAAATAAAACTCATGTTTTATATAAGTACTTATATCAATTGAAGTATGTAAGATTGGTATCACTAACAAGAAAGCGGTTAAAAATGTCGATATTTGCGAGTAGCGCGCGCGGGTAGCGGACGTGCTGCTACAAAGTCTTGGGAGATGTACCTACTCCTCAAGACCTAATACGTGATAAGGAGAGAACGAATGCACATTGTGTCACAGGCCACAGGGCACAAAGCACGCATGCCTCGAGTTGTGGTAGAACCAACCAAACTCTCGCTAGATGCCCAACGAGCAGATCGCAAGAAAACAAGACATTAAAAAAAATATATTTTATTGTTGCTAGCTCAGAATAATGCCTAAATATGAACGATAACGTGGTGTTCGTTGCGGGCATTGTTTCGCGGCGAACGGTAGGTAGTGCCTTGTAAAAGTGAAATGCATCCCTTCGCGAGTGCAGCAGTGTTACACGCAGCACGTGCATGGCGAAGGGTTGCATGGCGGTGGGGTCGGGGCGGGTGCGCGCGCGCATTGTGTCGCGACACATTGCGGATGTTTTTTAACAATTTGAGTAGAAAGTGTGCGCGGGGCGCGGAGAGAGGGGCGCGGGAGGCGTTTTTTAGATCCCAGCTCCGCCCCTCGCACTCGTTTGCATACTGAGCCTCCCCTCCCGCACCCCTCGCGCCGCCCGCGCCCGCAGACTACTAGTTTACATACATGACACGGCGCGCGCTGCCTCGATTATACAATGACATGCAACTCCTCGCGCTCTTTGAATCAAATAAGTAGCTTATATTAGGTATATGCTAAGCATCAAGGATTTCGATAATAATAAATGTTAAGTACTGCCCAATAAAAAGATTTAGCGATTTTACATCAGCAAAATTAATTAAAGTCATTCAGAATGAGTAACGTAATGCGCCAGTCGTATATTATCGCGGTGTGCTCGTTCGTTACAAGCAAGCAGTTAACACAATAATTGCAACGAACACGAGAGCCACAGCCACCGACTCCAATCTTGTCTGTCTATAATTTTTCTTTTATTAGTTTTAGTCGATACATTGCTAAATCCTGCTAAATCATTGAATATTGAATACTTGCGAACAATCAACTGAAACAACATTTGCATTAGGATGAGGAGGATTACTTAAACGTTGCTTTGACAGCGCTGGCTGTAACAATGCATAGCACACACACACACACCCTTACACCCTCACAGGCACACATGACACGTCACGCGTCAGCTGCATGCGACGCAGTGATGATTCTGCAATAATTCTGCAACAGCATAGGTAGGTACCTAACCTAGTACCTACCAACTAACAATAGCCACGTCAGTTTTGTATTTAGGTATACGGCCTCAGGGTGCCAACGACAACTTCGTAAAATGACAACTTCTTAATATGCATACCTACAATCTAGTCTTAAAACCGGCGATTATATACCTAACGGATAACGGAAGTCATGGGACGAAGCCATGGAATGAATACTGAAAAATAAAATTGAAATAGAACTTTGGTGAAAAATCAATCACACACTAGGATCCATGCAAATATTGGCTTGTATACATACTACATACATGTACCTACCTACTAATTTCAATTGATTGCATTTATTAATAAAGTTCAGAATAAAAAAAAGATCTGTTTTGCCATTCAGATTAGTTAGTGTTAGTTATGCAAGTACATGTGGTGCAGGAGGTGATCAATCCGCGAGCTGCCTCTCTCGAGCCAGGTGTGGAGGTGATGAGGCAATAGACGCGCCGCGCCCGCACGAGACGCGACATACACTTGCAAATTGACTTGTGCACGTGAACCCTCTCGGAGGGACAGCGGGATCGCTTTCTGCGTAACACCCACACACACACGAACCCTCACAGTGAATGAACGAGCAAATGTTGAGTAAGTAAGTAAAGAGTAAATTTTTTTGTAATATATTTACTTAGATCGTTTAAATTATGCTTTAAATTCTTCCTACTAATATTATAAGCGCGGAAGTTTTTAAGGATGTATAGATGGATGTTTCTTACTCTTTCACGCAAAAACTACTGATCCAATTTGAATGAAACTTAACTTGTCCGTGATGTGGATTAACACACACTCTTTATGCCGGAAAATCAACGGGATCCAATGGGACGCGAACGGAGTCGCGGGTGTTAGCTAGTATACCATGAATCATAATATCCCAACCCAAAGCAAAGGCTTGTAATAAGTATTCGATAGCTAGTAATGCGTCGTAGGTTACTACATTCGGATTTGACAACAATGAGGTAAATTTTGTTAAAAAGTAACGGCTTGTTGTATTGTGCGTGAGAGAGTTCCAGAAAACCCTTATTTGTGAAGAATCGCAAGAGCGAGTCGCGACTCGGTCAGTGGAGCGGAGCGGGCGCTGGATGTGTGCGGCTTCCTATCCTAACGAGTGCTTGTGTCGCGCCGATCCGCGGGATACAGCTGAATCACGCATTTTTTTCCTAAAAACCGTTATTTTAGACATAAATCTCACCCTTCCGATTCTGCTATTTCAATATCCCGACGCACAATGCATTTTGCGTCGCGCTTTTTACACATTTTTAAAAAAATGTGGGGTAATTCATTTTTTATTGTAAAAATGCGGAGACGCGGTCGTTATTCCTTCCCACGGGGAAGTGGGTCACCCATTGTGCTTCCTTCGTTTTGCGCTAAAAAACGGATTTGTGCGCGTCTCGGGACCTGTCGGCCCCCGTCTCCCGCACGTCGCCGTCGCCCCGCTCTCCCCTCTGACACACATTTTTAGGGTAAAAAATGTAAAAATTGCGTCGCAGCTTGCGATCGAGTTTTCTCAGAGATTTTTTTCGCAATAAATCTAATAGTGGCTTGTAGTACAGGAGGCGGGAAGGGTTGCTACATCTGTCGCGACGATGAAGCAGTACCTACTGTAGCGCGGCGCGTCGCGCGGGAGGCAGCTACTTCAATAAAATGATTAGGTAAACAAAACGAAGGCTGCGGGCTATTTGCAGTACGCGGCCGAGAGCCCCCGGCTCCGGAGGGCTGAGGGAGGAGGCGAGGGACGAGATTACCTCCATTTTAACGCGCGAAAGATTTCAAAGGCGCCACTTCACAAATAATCCATCTCCAGCCCTTTAAAAGGGCACTCGGCCGCGGCGCGCGGCTCCGAAGAGGGCGCAAATTCGATTTCGCCGTAGATTGTAGTGCATATTCAGCTAACGAGGTTACCCCTCCTCCCTCGCACCTCGCCACAGGAGTCCCACAATATTGTGCCGATGGATACCTGCAGACATCCTCCATTACCGCTCAACGAGGCGGCTCACATTCAGATTGAACGCGCATTGAGGAGGCACTCGGAGCCGCCGCCGCCGCCGGGGCTGAGCCAGGGACCAATCTAATTTACCACCTTCACGAAATCGCCTGTTTCATGTACTACTGCACGACAAGGTAGTCTAGTAGGACTCCGTATAGCAACATCGAACCGTTCGTTTTTAATTATGAAAGATAACATTAAGAGAAAAAAAACAGAGACCTCCTTATATACCTACCTAACGCTGCTATACTATACCTACCTACTACTATAAACTTATGGCCGAGTTAAACAAGCGAATGTGTTAACAGATTTCCTAAAATTGATTAGAAATATGAACAGAATTTAATTTAATTTGATTGGTTGTCAGCCCTCCAGATGACTTCCTTGCACGTGCGCCCGCGCCGGTGGACACCCGACACCACTCCGCTCATAAATCCATTATTCAATAAACAACTATTCTTTATAATTGTTTATGAGTGATCTGTCTAACGGCACCGCATTCCGCTTCATTTTCATATTATTTGACTCAGTAAGCTGTCACTATATTTTATTTTAGAAATATATTAGACGAAGTAAGTACATCAAATATACCTACATAAGTAATACATAATAATTCAAAACTTATTTAGTGATGCTATTTGTATAAACAGCATCACAAACAAAAGCTGCATCACAGAACATTCTGAATCGTATTGTACGAGTGAGTACCTATGTGCTGTGTGTTGTGTTGTACCTACTCGGTGCATTCAATTCATTTATTTAACCATATGAGCTTATAGAGAACACTTAGTTAGGTAAATTTTTGTATAATTTAAAAATAATAATAATCATTAAAAAATAAAATAACTATAAGATAGTTCATTAAAAGTTGTAAAAGTACATGCGGGTAGGTAATTCATTTTGTGTTGCAACTTGCAGCTGTAAAGGGGCTTTGTCTAAAATTATAAATAACAAATTCTAAAACTAGGTACATATTGTAAAACATTAATAAATAAATAACTAGCGGCTATATCAGGCCTTGTCAAAAAATAACTAAACTATACAATGCGGCATATCAGTATCGTTCAGAGCGACTGGAAAACACCATTCATTTTGATCATCCAAGTAGCTATTGATCGTGTAGTATGCTTTTTGAACTAAGTTATGTTTTATACATTTTTTACATTTATTTTCGTTCAAGTCTAGGATCTCTCCAGGAATTTTATTGTAAAAGCAAATAGAGCTTCTTATGAAGCTTTTATTTGTTTTCTGTAGTCTAAATGCTGTATTTAATAGTTTGTCTTTGTTCCGTGTATTCCTACTGTGAATATCTGAGTGCTTTCTAAATTTCTAAATATTTTTGCGAACATACATAATATTTTCATATATGTACCTATAATGACGGAACTGTTAATATTTTAATGTTGTTGAACACTGCTCTTAGTGATGCCTGTGGATTCAAATTATAGATAGCCCGAATGGCTCTTTTTTTTGTGTGTCGGGCGCGGGATGCGATGCGATCTTCAGTTGTTTCATAGAACACCTCCGCCTCCACTCCACATGAGATTTTGACAAGATTGTGTTACATCTCTTGTATTAATTGGGCCAATTCACTTTGTCCTCTATTATGTCGTTTCTTCGATGGCTCTGGAATAATGATTCGCAGAATCATTGTTCCTCTTCTCTTTGGTTCAAATATTTGCGCTCTTGCTGTTTCTTACTTCCAAGTCCTCAAATAATGAGCAAAACAATGAGCAAACAAAATACAAAATTTGTTTCTTTGGACACATATTTTCCTACCAAACTTGAAATATTTTGTTAATATATGACGGAACTAATATTATTGCTGCATAACATTTTAGGATATCATAAACACATTTTATGACTAATATACAGCCTTTTGAACGTTATGAGGTTTGCAAAATAAAAATGCGTATTCAGTAGGTACATCGTATGTAGAGTGGTTAAGGGGGAAGCACTGCCACGGTAATGCGCAGGCGCATCGCATCGCACTAATTAAACACAAAGCTGTAGTTGTGGCCACACGCTCACTCACCGCCACCGCCACCGCCACCGCCACATCACCTACCACACATTTACATGTCCTGTGCGTGTGTGTGTGCGTGTTCGCAAAAATTAACGGTTCCTTCTGCGTAAAACGTTACTTTAAGATTTGCACGCTTTCAGCAATTACTTATAATAAACATAAAATGTGTTTATGATATCCTAAAATGTTATGCAGCAATAATATTAGCTTCTACAATATAAAGTACTTACACAGGTCTCGGGTGCGCGAGGCGATGGGATTAGATACTTACCTAATGTACTTTGGTTCGGAACACGTGTTTTGTATTTGGTACCTAGTAGATAGTTGTACATTTTGCGAAACTTTTATAATCGGTTTACAAAGCAAACGGTTTGAGCTTGACGGATCACTGTGTGCTTACACGATGCTAACACTATGCTTACACTACACACGGTGTTTCTAATGTTGTATAAATCTATCCTAATAATGTACCGAACATAGTTTCTGTTAGCTAACAGCTTCTCTTGTTAATGAGCGCGATTACGTATTTACTTAAAACTTGTTTGCTTGTGTTATTTTATTGAACGTGTAAAAATAAAAATATAATGTCGTAATGTGGATGAAGCGCAATTAAATTTGGAAGTTAGCTTCTGGGGCTTTTCGATGGCACGATGAATATTGGCGCCGAACACTTGGAAACAGTGATTCAAGAAGATATTATTTAAAAGTAAAGTTACAAACTGAATGTTATTTCTCTACGTTACTTGTTACAAGATACAAGATGTTTATTTGCATAAAAAAGTGTTGTTTCTTGCATTTCCTATAAATGCAGTAGAAAGTGCGTCTTGTATCTATAGGTACAGAATGACGGCGGAGGTCGCGGCGGCGGTGCGGTGCGGTGCGGTGCGGTGCGGCAGTAATCGACTCCCGATCGGCGATCGCCTAACGCGAGTAGAATCCAATAATCGGACCGCGGCCATCGACCGCGATTATTAATCGAGCGCGGGATGCGCATGCGCACTCGCCGGCCGAGGCGGGGGGCGGGAGGTAGTCACGATCGCCGCACGAATGCCCAACATTTGAGATTTGAATACTAGATAATTAATATCGCTTTATTAGCGGTGGAAACATCGATTTATGAAGATATTATCCGCTTTGTGCGCGCCGCCGCCGCCGCCGCCGCCGCCGCGTGCGCCGCGCGTCAATCAATTACTGTCGCCGAGTGCAACCTGCTCGCCTGCTCGCCTGCTCGCCTGCTCGCCTGCTCGCCTGCACACTGCACAGCACACTCTGTCTGTACACCGCTCGCCTGGTCGTCGCGTCGCTCGTGACGTACTGCCTACTTACAGCGCACACAATACTTAGTTCATCTAATTACATTATCCGGGAGGTATAGTACTCATCCGTTTGCATTATTAAACCCATGCTCTACCAATAACCTTAGAAAGCTGTCGCGCTTCTTGTGTATTGTCCAAATTCAGTGCCAAGTACCCATAATGCCTTGAACTGTACTTTTAGTAAGATCTGTTCGGTAGAGTTTTGCACGCAGGTATTATTTGCACGTAAGTATCGGAGTGCGTGCGATAGGGATCCGCCGACGAGGCGCCAGCCATGCCCTTGCTCTGCACCACCGCCCGCTGCGGCCGCCGTGCGGGACGCGGGTGCAGGTTCGGCCGCCGACCAGTGACAATAGATACCATCATCCACACCAGTAGGTAGAAGAATGACAAAGTCCTTAGTACATTAGACTTGTACATATGTTATTTGTTGTCAGACAAGTTGTACGGTTTCACCGCGACATTTGGCAATTGCGCACGCGGCAATTTAGTTTAGGTTGCACGCGCTGCATTTTTACCACATTTACATTTATACACTTGAGTACGGTTTTAACTCGCGAACAGGGAACACGCAAACACCAAGGAAGGATTCGCCAACCTTTACCTTGTAGTCCCTTGAATAAACTAATTACCTGTGAATTTCGTGTGTTATTACTTTGCCGTGCTTAGTGCTCGTGATAATAGTGAGTGCCACATCAACAACATTCATCTGTAAGGGTACGAGTAAGTCTAACTGGACAAAACCCTTGGCCCTTACACAAGTTGACTGTACAATCGTTACAGTTGTACTTGTACTGAAGAAAACATCTGTCACGTGATTTAACGTTATAGATATGTATTTTCATTTCGTTACATTTTCGCATATGTCCAGTTTACATACCTATACAAGTTTGTGTACGAACAAATGTAACTATGATGAGTTGTAGGTAGGTATTATGACCGAAGCCGTGGTTATAATAGTATTGAGAGAGAAGCACTCAGGCCGGGCAGGGCAGGGCAGGGCAGGGCCAGTCAGTCAGCGCTAGACAAAGCGCGCATTGTACTCGATCGCTTTAATTTGTTATCTTCATTTATTAATCGGTGAGGTCGTTCACCTTCGATGAGGTTATAAGGAACAACTCCAGCCGAAGCTTCCACAGTTAATTTCGTAGAATGCAATAACTTAGATTGCACGTGTTATATTTTTTTATTGTATATAATATAACATATATAAAATAAGGGGTTCTATTATATTTAAATAGAAAGAGATAGAGTCATATATAGACTACTCTTACTAGAAATCATCTAAAACTCGTCAAGAAGCTATTTATTGATTAAAATAATAGCCTGTTCGTCAGGATGTAAAGTGGGTATGTTTTATAAAGTAAAGATGTAGAAATCCTTTTCATACTTAGTAGTTTATTTCTCAGTCGCTAACACAGTATTTCTTAGAATAAGCCACGGTTATAACTAGCACAATATAGTCTACCTACTTAACATAAATAGGTACAGAAAATAACATCATACCTTTATAACTTGTTGGCACATAGCCTCCTTGAATGATATCAAACCGACACTAGACTTCCATGTTACCCGTACCAAATCCAACACAAGACTGTCCTCGTCGAATATTCTCGACACACTCTACTGTTCACACCGTGCCGGTCGTTATGCGAAAGTAAAGTGAAGTTGGTTACATTTCATCGTAAAACGTAAACAAATAGCGGAAGTCAGTAGACAATCTAACAATTTCTACTTAATGCCATATAAATATATAACTTGGAGAATACTCTGAATTTTGATATTTATAATAATTTAGTATATGATTTTAGCAATATTAATTAGGTAAGATTATAAAATACTGCTAGTTCTATACAATACCGATCTTATCATCAGATGTAAACAATGAAATAATACATATCTAGATACTGATATACATTGGAATATTCATGATAAATTATATAATCAATTTAGATAGCACATTAATCATTATACATCTGAATCAATAGGTTTTTATACATTTTCATGGAATGTAAAATACTAATTGTATTCGCAACCAACGTGAACATCGTACAGACCAACTTTGTGTTGCAATAATGTAAAAATACAAAGGCTTAGCTACAGTGTTGTCATAGTGGTTTGCTATAAATCTAACTGTTCTTAATTTGTTATATACTTCACGATATTATCTTTATGTAATATATCCTATTCTATCACACGCGTCCGACGAAACAATAGCTTAGTTAGGCACCAGGCAGGCACATATAGGCACTACATAAATGTTATTTACCGTTGTACTTGTAGTAAAATACCCTGTCTTTGGTTATACTTATTTTAATATTGTAAGTGTAAGGGTAGGTTACGTTACCGATGATCGCTGGTTCCATTCCATGCATTGCACACACAGTTTGCATAACTTACCTGAAAAAGATAATGGAAATGAATGATGAGATAAACAAACTTTATTGCAGCAGCGCAGTAAACTAGCACGACACGACATCGTATCTTTAAATGAAGGGAAATAGATTTGGAAGGTGGTCATTATTAGGTGGATGCTATGTGAACCTGCACCCCTACCGCGAGGACAAAATGGTAGTGGAAATCCAAAACTTTGGCTACTATTTATACAACAAGAAATAATAATCTAGTAAGTACAAATTATAATTCAGAATACCTAGGTATTCAACCAAAACTGAATTATAATTTGTTGGTAAATTTGATGACATACGAGTATCAACAAAATCGCAATTTTTCACTAGATTTTAATCCTGTCTTTAATATTATTTTATTAGATAGACAGAATACAGTATGAAACGTAGGCCAATGCGATTATCTAATAAAATGATGAGTACATTATCATATTGTGCATATTATATAGATAGGTGCAAATACGTAATCATTTGTATTCACTCAAAGGTTTGTACAGTTTCGTATTTGAGCATTCATATATATACAGGGTGTTACCAGACCACTTCCGAAAACTTGGAGGTTCCAATCAGACCATGATACTGAAAACATTAAACGAAAAAAATCGCGAAAAAAAAATTTACTTGACTCTCTTTTTAATTTTTTTTCTAGTTACATACACACAGTACAACATAATAAGACATATCTACCTAATTATCTCATTTAAAATAGCAAAAAAACAAATAAAATAAATAAAGCAGCAATGTACACGCAGCACGCAGATTACGTCTACTACAGCATGAACAGCTGAGAGTTCATCGCGGGTCATTCAAGTACGCGACGTGCGAGCGACCTACGTTAGTACCTACCTACGTTAGTAGGCACTTACGACACAGAATAAATAATAGTACTACGCCTCGACCTTACCTACGTGAATGCGTATGTAGTGCTATCTGCCTATCCAACTGTAGCTTATCTTGAAGGATGGCAAATAAAACGATGGGTTTGTAGAACACGTACACCGTCTAATCGACACTACAATATTATATAAATGCAGAAATACAAACAAGCAAGGAAACAATATTCGTAAGCGTAATAGCGTGAGAAAAGGTAGGCAAGATTTTGGAGCAAGCGAGCGTGCGTCTGCCGCGAGAGCGTGTGGCAGACTGAGGGGCGAGCGGCGGGTCCGGCGACGCGGCGGCCGGCGCTCGCGCATAGCAGTCCTATTGTTCTCGGCGTGGCTGTGACCGTTGAGGCGCGTTGATACGATCCGACACGACCGGGGATGGCGCGACGATTCTTCATTACGATATTCTCGTAACAGGTAAGTGGTATTTGTTTTGTAATTTATGTAATGCATGTTTGTGTTGTGAATGTTTTTGTATTGTGT